>PVKN010007237.1:0-27027 GCA_004027915.1 Capromys pilorides
ACTCTGGTGACAAATCAGAGTGTTGTTAACAAAATATCATGCAACTCATTGTCATAACTTCACGTCTTCCAGGGTAGTTATGTGACCCTGTTATATAAGGAATGTCTTAGAAGCCATCAAGTTGTATCATTTATCTACTGATGTTACACTCCAGTGTCTAACAGAATGCAGCCCCACCATCTTATTTAATTCCAAGGGGCTTAATTTTAAAACACATTAACATGATTCATATGATCATGTAAGACCATTCTAGGATTCTCTACTCTTTTCTCTCTCATTCTACTCAAAATCTTAAGAAGTAGATCTTAGTTGATAATGACTTAGAGATGCAAAAGTTTTCAATTTCTACGCGTTTGCAAATAGACTTCTTAAAACATCTCGAGTCTGGGGCCCGTAGGACTACTGTTATGCTGACATTACCATGAAGTGCTGTACTTTGTGGTCAGCTTAAAGGTGATAGGACTGGCCAGATAGGTTAGCAGATTAAAGCACCTGGTTAGGCAGATACAGGGGCTGGGGTTTGATCCCCAGCTTGCTGTGCCAGCCCTGCCCCCATGGCACACTGAGACATCCAATGAGTCTGGGCATAGTGGCATGCTCCTGTAATCCCAGCGCTTGGGAGGCTGAAAATAGGAGGATCACTACGAGTCCCACCTGTGTAGTGAGACCCTGTAGACCCTGTGCTAGTTACACTTTTAAAAAATAATTAATTAAAAAAATAAAAGTGACGTAGCATCGATTTTCTGGGTGTAAAGGTTTTCACTAGATGTGGATTGTAAGCCCCGTGCAAAGTTCAATGCTGCTATTGGCATTGGCTATGCATATATATCCAGTGTCAAGGAATAATGGAAAGATCTCCTTTGGGGCAAAAGGAAACAATCAGCAGTAACACGTACTAGGTATTTGCTGTAAGAAAAGAACAGCTTAGAGCCTCTAAATCCCTGAACTAAAACTTTCTTTCCAGAAGGTTCAAATTTACCTCTCACAGTACAGAGACCTGCCCTTTTATCCTCATGGTGCCCCAGTATCTTATAGGGAGCCAGAAGCAAGCTCCAGCAGGTTAAATTCAATCAGATAATTTGCCTTTTCTCGACTGGGTTTTAGCTGAAAACTCTTCAACATATGCAAGGCTTTCCCAGCTATGAGGAGAAACACAGCCAAACCACACATGGGATGAAAATGCACCCCGATGCCTGTAGCCAATAATTTAGCTATTGACTTAACTACAGGGGAACCGCTCTGGCAGAGCTGGACAATTTAAGCAGATATATCAGGCTTTAAGGTGCTATTACAGGAGGACTTCCGTACCTATCTAAGAGCGGAGATGTCTGAGAACTGTTATTATATAAGAAGTTGAGCTCTTTCAGCTAAGGAGTAACTTGCAGACGGGCACTCATGCCACCACCGTTTTCACCCATCTGTGCTTCGTGTGGATCCCGCCCCTACCAAGCCAGGCAGTCACAGCCTGCTGGCCAGGATCTCGAAACAGAGCATCCGTAGCAGAAGATGCCTGTTTCCTGCACATCATCTCTGCTGGATGAAAACTCGATTGAAGTTAGTGTTCCATTTTTCCTTTTAAATGAGAAAGAAGCCGCAACCCAGCGCCTTAACCCAGTCTGTTGACTGCCAGTAATTATCTCTAGGCTGATGATGGTGCCAGGTCAGTATAGGGCCTGTGAAGCTACAGTGAGAAGAGTGGACACGTGGACATCACAGGGGAAAGCGAGGCAGGCCGTGGTTCCTCTGTTTGCCTGAACCATCACTTTCCATATCCAGTCAAATTTTACACTCCTGTCCACCTCCAAAGGAAAAATTAAAGTTGTGCCGCAAGTGTCTGAGCATGATGCAAACAGTAAGTAGCTTACAACTCAGGTGTGGGTGACGTTATTGACGCAGGAGATGGTGGAAAGCCCGACGGGCTGCCGGATGTCGCAAAGACCAGGGCTGTAACAACTGCAGACGCTTCTCTCTTCCTAGCTCATAGGGGCGAGTGCACCAGGCTGCCGTGCTTCGTCCCCTTCAGTGACAACTTGTGGCTTATTTTCTTCTTTGTAAACTATGGCTGCTGAGAATAGCAGGATGTCTCCTCTAGGTGCTGGGTGCATATGGCACCCACCTGGCTGTCCTCAGCAGAGACAGCACGGGAGACACCAAGAGGCTGAGGATTGCTCAAGTGAGGTGCAGGAGGGAAAATGTGGGCGCCCTCCTCCACTGCCCGACCTGCCTGCTCCTTTCCAGGGACCAGGAGACAAATTACAGCCCTCTAAGACTGAAGACTGCGTTTCTTTCTTCTCGTGGTCAACATCAACTTTGTGTCTTGTGAGAAAAAGAAATATGGCTGCCCTCTGTGTGTGAGTCTGTTCCATGGTGCCACCCGCAGTAGGGACATTGTTTCCAGGACTCTTTTACCCTGGTAACCAGGATAGATTTATGGGTATTTTTTTATTCACATAATTTTTTTGCTACTCAGGTAGACATGTTGAAGCATCTTAAAAGGCTTAAAAGGCAATCCGTGGTCACTGGTGAATTTTAATTAAAAACCTACTGTGTGCCAGGGGCAGTGTTTCAGTGCTTAGCCCAGGCAAATAAAAATATGGCCTCTGCTCTAAGCTCCTGCTTATAAAATCCCTCCAGGGAAGCCTAGCTTACCCAGTGCCCCAGAGCCCTAACTCTGTAGCTCCTACCATTGCAGATTTGCTGCTGTTTAAGAGATCTTTAGTCCCTTAATACCTGCCTCGTAAAGTTTAGTAAGACCTTTAGCCACTACAGCTTTGATCTCGACCCCTTGTGCTATCTGGGAACTCATAATTCTTGAGTTTGGTGAACCACTTCCACTTCCAAAAAGTACTTTAAGACTTGGTTTATCCTACAAACCCATTGAAACATTATTTGACTTTGAACTTTACAGCAATGGTCAGAATAAAAATGATCCCAAATATGAAATCTAAATAACCACTGTACCAAAGTGTCTTTTCTGCATCTTTTAAGCATTTTCCAGCTCTGTGGACTCAAAGGAGTCAAGGCAATAACTCGGACACTTGAAATTTTACCTTCCAGGTTTCCCAGGAAACATAATTTCTGTTCAGTCCCTCCGTCACATTGGGCCATTTGAAGACAAAATAGCCCGAGAAGCAGCCGGTTGGCTACTGTCTTGGTGCTTTTCCATTTCTCTGCTGGCATTGATCCCAACAACTGCCACTGCTCACACCTGCAGGAATCTGACTCTTGAGTGGCACGGGGCTTTGCTAGATGGTCCTAACATCTCTGTTAGAAATGATATGCTAATATTCCCAAGAAGTTGGAGCTCACATTTTCATTCTGAAAGCAAGAAAAGCTAGAAAACACATTTCTTTGCTACTCTCACATTTAAAGGTGATAAAAATGAGTTGCCCTCTGGCTTTTGTCTCGGTTGACAATTGTTCTGGGGAAAGGTTGATCTTTTTTTTATCATTCCTCCTGGAAACTGTCAGATCTGTCTGATAAGGTAAGAACTAGAGAAAGGAGATTATGTAAAGGATATTAGTCATCGAAGTGCATCTCTTCAGAAACTAAAGAAGAAAATCTGTCTTACATAGAGGGAAATTTGAACATTTACCGTGGTCATCTTGTCATGATTTCCCTAAATCACATCCCAAATCCTATAGGATAATTCTTATATTTTAGAGGAGCAATTATTGCCAGAGAGATTAAGTAAGTTGGCCCCACATTTGCTATGTGGGCAGGTGGAAGTCTGAATTAGATATGCCACTGACACAGAACCCCAACTCTCCAGCGCTGGGGCACAAACTCTTGTAGCCAGAAGCTTTCTTCATAATTCTTTTTTCATTTTTTCATGGATTTGGTACAGGATCACACTATGCAGCTCAGACGTGTAGTAATCCTCCTATTTTCTGCCTCCCCAGTGCTGGGATCACAGGTATATACCACCACACCCTGGACTCAGTTGCCAGCTCAACGTGCCCCGAGAACGGGACCAGCATAACATGTGGGACCCGGGATGGAACCTTGGTCCTTGTGCTGGCCAAAGCAGGTGCTTCACAGACTGAGCTATCTCGCCAGCTCCTGGAGGCTTTGTTCTTATTGGGATGTGACATGTGATACACCCAAGAGAACAAGTGTGTGTGTGTGTGTGTGTGTGTGTGTGTGTGTGTGTGTCTGTAGATTTAAGGTGGATTCCTAGAGGCTACAGGCTTCAAAAGCTCACAAGTGAAATCAGAATGGGGCAACAACTCAGTCACATGCTGTTGAGAATATTTTTGTAAGGCAGAGGCAGCATCCAGTTACATGAATTCTTCAAGAAAATACAAAACCAAAGAAAACCCGGGCTGGGGGTAATATTCACTGAGACTTGAATTATTCATTACTGTGTACTGCATAATGAATTCAATTTACATGTTATTCAACCACTGAGCATATTTTTAGAACTTCACATAATAGACCTAATCCGTTTATTTAATGTCTAACTATATACAGACAAACTGTTGGTCTTTTTAAAGAATACGGAAGAAAGATTTAAAGGCTTTTCTTTTCCATCCAAAATAATCTGTATCAAAGGGTGTGCAAAGTGATACAAGACAAAATTATTTATATCTACTTCAGAAAAAATCAGATTACCTTCTAGAAAATTTAATAAGATCTTTACCAGATGGGTTGAACAAATTCCAAACTCCAGAGGCCTGGACATTGATATAATATACTTAAATTACAAAACATACCAGTTTTAATATAGGCAGTGGATTGAATATCAAAAATCCAAGTCTTGTAATCCCAGCTCTTGGGAGGCTGTAAACAGGCAGATCACTATGAGTCTAATCTAGTAGTGAGATTCTGAAAACCTTGTAGACCCTTCCCTCCCCACCAAAAAAAATCCATTTCTTTCAAGTCTATTAAATTGTACCAAAGCTATTATAAATTATAAGAAATTATATAGTGAGAGTTTTTAGGGCGGTTACAGTGTAATTTAAATGCTCTATATTTGCCTTGAAAAATGTTTAAGAATGATGTTTATTGAACTCTTTCAGTTTAGTATCAACACTGGGTATCAATGCATTCCTAGAAAGTCACATCTAGCTCTCTATCTGCTACGTACCCTAAAGGCACTCTATATTGATTATTTAGTAAACTGGATGATTTCCATGAAAAGTTCAGAGGAAAACTATTGAGAATTGCAAAGAACTACGGAGATATTTTTCAAAAGCCCTTGAAAGTTGTGGTCCCCAGGCCCCAATAAATAATCAAGGAGCCTTGTGTCATGTCCATCTGGGGCCGTGAGGGCAGAGATTTGGAGTCAGAAGGACAGAAGCCCAAGATTCTGTATTTTTTAGTTAAGAAACAACAAACAGGAATGCAATCTGCCCCATCTTTGGGCTTTGGGCTTGTGGCACCTGCAGAACTTCGGCATAGATTTTAATGTATGTATTGGTGCACATGTTCAGAACATGATCATTACATGTCCAGAACACATCTTAGTTCTTTTTTTACTCTGTTCCCCGCTCCCTCCTCCCTCACTGCAACCTCTTGGTCTCTTCCCCCCCCCCTTTTTTTTTTTTAAGAAAAGCCTACTTCTGTTCCCTGTTATGTTTTCTGTTTTGCTCTTTATCTTTGCTTTGGGTTTCACTTATAAGAGAAACCATGTGATATTTAAACTTAACAACCTGGTCTCAAGGTGCATCTGATTTCTTGCACACAGCTCAAATGTATTCTTCTCTATGTCACAGTAGTACCCCACTGTGTTTGAATACTACCCCCCTTTTTTTTATCCATTCCTCATTGGGCAGAGGTAGGGAACTTTTTTTAAAAAAAAATGTATTTAGTACAGAGTCTACAGGGTCTCACTACACATCCGACTTATGGTCATCCTCCTGTTTTTAGCCTCCCAAGTTCTGGGATTACACGCGAGTGCCGCCCCACCCAGTCTCAGTCACCCTGGGGATCAAACCCTGGTCTCTGCATCTGCCTAAGCAGGTGCTCTAATCTGCTAAGCTATCTGGCCGGCCCAGATGTACAGAGCTTTTAGAACCTGTCTCCATCTTTTGAAAGACAACTTCCAGTTCACTGAAGTTTTGAGCACTGAGGATGCTCAACTTGTTGCGAAGGTGATGCTCCTAGAGCTCTTACGAGCTTCATCGTGGGGCGGTGAGTTGTGTCACAGTCTCACGTCTGCACTGCATATCACAGCCGTCGATGTCTCAGGGACAGCAGCAATCATTCTTAGAGGGTCTCCTTTGGAAAAGCTCCCAGCGTCTGCTCCCACCCCCACCCCTCTGCTACCAAATCCCTAAGCTCCGCAAGCTGGTGCTGCAGCATCGGAAGAGCAGTCCCAAGCCAGGCAAGCGGACGTTCAGCACAGAATGTAGAGCTCGCCTAGCGCCGTGCAGGGTCCAGGGGGCAGAGAGGCTCACGGCGTGGCCCACTTGCACCCTTAGAATAGTAGGGATACGGATTAGGGTGATGCTGCTTTGGTGATGAAAATTGTGCCGAATATACTTTTGTTTAAAAAATGAGCTCGAGCCAGCCTCAGACGTTTGCTTTTCTTTTTCCTGGTAAACAAGGCAAAGAGAACATATTTGGTAGACAGTAAAGGCTTAAGGACCTTTAGTTGGGGTTCTTGGGAGAGCAATAAAAGTAGTAGCAAAAGAAAAGACTAAGAAATAAATAAAGAAAAGGAGAAGAGAAAGGTGAGCCTAAGGCTAAAGCAAAAGCTGGCTGGGAGTGTAAGGAAATAGAGGAGCGAGGTCTGGAAGTCACAGGGCGTTAGGGGCGAGGCTGTGAGGAGGAGAAGGGGGAGAGGACGCACTCTTAAAACTGACACTCACGCCGCTTTAGCTTATAATCAGTAATGCCTTTAGTTTTTAAAATGACGCGATGTTTACCTTGCCTGAACAACCAGCTGCAGTCAGTCCTCTCCGTCCTGCCGGAACAAAGCGAGACCGGATGTTCCTCTTGGATGGTGGGCTCATTTGCAGTGATAAATTATAAAGTTCAAGTGCTAGCAATTTTCTGTTTAATATGTGCGCACGGTATTTTTCTGTTGGATAGAAAATGGCACAAGAGGGGAAACGTTTATGCCTACGCCTTGCGTAACTAAGAAGGTAATCTCCTGTCCTAATGCTTCAGGCACTTTCTCCTAATACCCAGTGTCTTAGTTACTCTTCTCCCATTGCTGGGACAAATACCCGACGCGCAAAATGCAGGAAGTAAAGGTTTATTTAGCTCGCAGTTGCTGAAGGTTTCAGTCCATATTCGGCTGGCCCAAGGCTGAGTGGAACAGGGCAGAGAGTTCATGGCGGCGGAACAGCTACAATAGCAACATAGGCAACCAACCAACCAGGGTGCAGAGAGCAACAACCACCATCTGTCTCTCTGTCTCTCTTCATATTACATTCATGCTTTCTGCCTCAGCCTATACACCCCAGGCCACACCCATAATCCCAGCAGTACTAAAACCCATAGTCCCATCAGTACTAAACACATAATCCTAGTGGATCATGAGTCAAGTCCCAAACTCTAGAAGTCCCCTCCACATTGCATGAGGCTTTAGGGGGACAACTAGACACAAACCATAACACCCAGATGTTCTCCTCAGAAAATTCTTTTCAACAACCATATACTGATCCAGTTTGGATGCACACCGTGACTGTCCAGCAGCGCCTACCCTTCCTACCTTGGCGCATTCCAGATTCTTCTCTTCTTGAGCACCACTGTGCCTGAAGCATTTCCTTATTGGAGATCATTATTGAGACGCACTGATGGGGGTAAAATTATAAGGCCAACCCCGATAGGCATTTTTGAGGTTTCTTATGCATGCTTCCAAAGTATGGAAACAGGTTTGTACCTTAAACATTCTGGAAAGTGATGAGATACTGATTTATCCTAAATTTAAAATTTTGATAATAAAATACTCCTTTTGTTAGCATACTTGGCCTATAATTCAAGGTAGATACATTTACCTTTTACTTCTTTGTTACCTTCACAGTTGTGTAATTGCTAGCTTGCAGATTGGGGTTCTAATGTTCCTGTCAAAGATTCAAAGGAGTTTCATAATCTACAGCAAGCTTCATATTATTGACCAGGCTACATTTATTCCAAACAGATTTTGATACACTTCCTTTTCCCCCTTTGGATCACATAGAAAAAGCTAATTTCTGTTACTTTGGCTGTTATTTTGTATATGATTTTAAAAGTACGCCCTCTAGCTGCTTTTCTGGAGGTAGTCATTTATATTATTTAAAAATTTTAGGGGCTTTAATATTTATAACTAGTTCCAGTATATAAATGGCATTGCTTGTTGATGAATGCTATGAGGTGAAGATTTGGAATTATTCTTTTTCTTCCAAGCAGGGAGGCATTTGTCCTACAAAAACATACCCTAATCCTTTTCTTCCCTGCTCACAGTAGTGTCCTGTTGCTGTAGGTAAGATACGCATTGTGTCTCTTTCTCAGGTGTCTACCTTACTCTCTTGGTTGGTCTCTCTGTCTGCGTTACAAGGCATCACCAACAGCTATACTTTGTATTCTGACTGAAAATAAACTTCCATGCACACCTATAATCCCAGCTTTCAGGAGGCTGAGGCAGGAGAATCGTTGTGAGTTCGAGACCGGCGTGGGCTACAAAGTGAGCTCAAGGCCAGCCTGAACTGCAGTAGTGAGGCCCTGTCTCAAAAAGATAAGAAAAATAAATAAATAAATAAATAAATAAATAAATAAATAAATACTTTCAAACCTGAAGTTTCAAAAGATAAGGATAAATGATTTTACTTCACCTGGAGAAAATTCTGACCCACCCTCATCTGCAAAGTAAGTCATTAGTGATCCAGTAAAGACTGCACAAAAGTGAAGGGCAGCTACTTAAAACACTCAGCATTCCAAACTCACATCACTAAGAGCAAAAAAGGCTTGCTATGCCTGTGTTAATTGTCCCTAAACACCTTGCATGCTGGGATACCCATGAAGGCGTAAGCTTTTCCTTGTCCTGCTTGGTTAGTGCCTCCAATGGGCCTTGGCAAATAATTATAACCCTTGAAATTCTCATCTATAGGAACACTGCTAGTGTGTTATTTTTAGACAGAGCTTCCAAAGCCTTTTCTACTTAATCTCTTCAGTGCCATGTATCTTGAAAGCTGTTAGCCTTTGAGTTAATAAGAAATGGAGCTGAGTGTAGGTTGTATCTCACCATGGAGGAAGAAATCATTTATCCTGCCCTCCTTTCTTCCAGATTCTGTCTCTGTGTTCTTCCCGCCATACCCCAACAGCTTTCCCTCCTTTATGCATGGATGCTTCTTTCCTTCGCCAAGGCAGGCAGGGCAGCCTCAGTCCAAGGCGCTAACGTTGCCTGGTCTCTTGCCTTGTGTGGATTGGGAAGCCAAGGCATGGCAGGCTCATGTCTGCCCCGCTAGTAGTGACAGGAGTGTGTCACTACTAGGTGCCTTCTTCCCCTCGATCCTTCTCCAAGGACTTACCTTAGGCCAGTGTTTCTGCCATCGAGGACTTGCATTTCTTAAATCTTAATTATCCCCTTACCATTTAAAAGTACAAAGTAATGTATTTTCTCCACAGGAAGATTTTTTTTTTCATATCCATTTAAATGATGCGTTCACAGAAAGCATTTGCCAACAGAAGCTAAACATATGGGCTTTCTAAAATTAAGGAAAGCCTTTTGGAATTGTTGTATCCAGGGCCCGAGACAACAAGCAGCCATGGTGAATTATTCAAGAACAGGAGATCGAGACCAACCTGGGCTAGAAAGTGATCTCAAGGCTAGCCTGAACTGCCTAGTGAGAGCCTGTCTCAGAGACACAAAAATAATATTAAAATAATAACAATAATAATAATAATGAAAAAGAATAGGAAATTGAATAGAAATATGTTCTGTGAAGTAGAAGAAAAGCTCTGGAAATTGGTCTCTGATGTGAAAGTCACAGTGGAATAAAAGAATCGAATGAACTGAAAAAAATTCTTATAAATATTTCTACCTTGCATTTTAAAATTAAAGATATCTGTTAATCAGAATATGCCACCTTTGCTTTCTCTAATATTCATTAATTTCTATTTTACAAGCTCAGAAAAATGTATCTGCTTTTACAAATATTCCCGTCTCTGCCATTAGAAATATATTCATATAATTTGATAATCATATGCAGTTGAGTATATAAAATGGAAACCCCTAAAATCGGCCTTACTTTGTGATTATCCTTTCAGTGCTTAAAATTTTCAGATGTTTTAAAAATTGAAACCATAATATTGCAAGGGAAAAGTTTTCAAACAACAGGTAAAGCTACAGAGAAACAGTCAGATTGGAAACATGGACAAATGTTGTCTTGAACGAGACGCGTAGGTGTAAGGGAGCAACTGGCAAGTAACAAGACTCACTCACTGTGGGAAACAGACAAAAACTGACAGGGTTTTGTAGAGACGAGAGCTTGCAAGTGAATAAGAGAAATGAAGTGTGGTAGTGCGTGAGAATTTGGAAACCAAGTAAAAACAGCAACAACAGAGAAAAGGCAAACATTAAGGAGACTCAGCCAGATGATAGAAAATAGCTAACTGGAAAACATTTTCCTTGATAAATCTGATGGGAAATTAAAGAAATAACAGCAAATTTTTCCAAAGTGATAATTACAGCCTTCGGCTAACAGTAGATTGCTTCTAAGAATGGGAGTTTATGAATAGTAGTTTGTGACGGCTTGAATAGTCAGCCTTGTTCCTCCACAGGCACTTTGCAGTGGGCATCCCAAAGATAGGGGAAACAATATATTAAAAAAATAATAATAAGCCAATAAGATTTCAATTTCTGTGCCTCTGTTTAGAGATCTCTGTTTTCTTCAACAAAGAATTTAAACCAGATGCCCAAATAATCTACGGGAGATTTCCAAATGAATAGGCTGGCTATGAGTAATGAGAAACACTTCTGGCAGATAACCATATTCAGTTTTATATTAAGCACAATTAAATATTTGAAGCCTACCTCCAGAAGGGCTCCAGGCATCAACTACATATTGACTGGATAAGATAAAGGCTAATGGCCAATAAGAATAGTTCCAAGTGGTTGAACATTACTGAGGTCTTTCTTAGAATCATATCAGTAATAAAATATAAGAACACATAGGAGTACCTCTACCAAACTCAATTTATCTTTTCTAAAAACCTTGAATTGGCCAATCAAGCACATTACTTTCACCTGTTTGTGACAGCTAGATTGCAAGAATATTCCCTAGTACAAGGCCAATCTGATTATTAGTTATACTAAGCTTTAAGATTTATTATGGCTTTATTTTTTAATTTTTTTTTTTTTGTCTTTTTGAGACAGGGTCTCATTATGTAGTTCAGGCTGGCTGTGAGCTCACTTTTGTAGCCCAGACTGGTCTTGAACTCACACTGATCCTCCTGCCTCAGCCTCCCAAGTGTTGGGGCTACAGGTGTGCGCCACCACACCCAGCCTGATTTTATTCTTATAAATTTTGTCTTTGTTACTTTGTTCTCACTGCTGGGACAAAATACCTGACACCCCCAAATAAAGGAAGAAAAGGTATATTTAGCTCATAGTTAGTGGTGGTTTCAGTTCACACTCAGGTGGCTCCAAGGCAGAGCAGCACGTGGCTGAGGGCAGCCATTCATGGAGGCAGCCAACAGCAAAGAGCAAAAGGAGGAGCAGCGGCTACAGCAGCTAGCAAACCTCTCTCCCCTCCCCCTCCTTATGTTGTATTCAGGCTATCAGGCCCCAGGGCAGGTATAGCACTCACACCCACAATCCCACAAAATCCCAACATTGAATCATGAGTTAATGACGAACTCTAGAAACCTGCCCATTCACTGCATGAGGCTTTGTGGGGACAACTAGAAACAAACCATAGCACATTTCTAAGAAAACACAAGTCAAATGATAGGACATGGCCTGGACAAGCTGGTTATGGATAAGTGTGGGGATGTGACAGGCGATGAAGTTGACTGCAGGTCCCTGACAGAAAAGGAGGAATTGGAAAACCAGAGCAAGAGTGGCAAGCAGTGGCAGTCGGAGTAGAAGGCTTACAACCAAGGTTTTGAATGCATCTCCTTAAAAATATTGAATTTAGAGTGGGACAGGATGTTACAGTTGATTTCTTGAAAACTTCTTATCTTATGGCTAGGGAAACAAAACCATAAAAGTTAAATGTAGTCCATGTGGCCCCATTAATGACAGACAGAAATCAATTTCTGCCAATACATGGAACAGTTATATTGAATATTTTAAAAATCACCTTTTTATTACTGTTAACTATAAGCCAATCTTTCATCTACCCTTCTTCACTGAAGTATCTGTTAATATTCAGACATAGATTTAAATGTTTTCATTCATAGTAAGTCTCACAGAACACAAAGGATCTTGCATGAGTGGGATTAAGAAATTATTGTCTGTGTTCTGTTTTCCTACTAGTGTTGCTTTACCTTTTGTCTGAACCTCTTATTCCTCTGCTCAAATAACCTGGAACTCTAGCTTTGATTGCTATGAATCTCTGGACAACATCCTAAATGAGATGCTGAAAGGGCATAAGGTGAACACGAGTAACAAGTTTCTGCATAAAGTGGCAGGCATGTGCATTAAGTGGCAGGCATAGATGTGCCTTAGTACACTTAGCAAGTGCAAAGTTTAACCAGTGTCAAACCAGCTGACCATACCTAGAACCTGCCATGGGAGTCACACACTGTCTTCGTCACCTGCAAGGGGAATGGGTCTGAAGAAGGATGCTCACACGTGGGGCCCTTGCCCATGACTACAGGACCAGCTGAGAGCAGGTTTGTTAGCCTCACTGAAGAGCTTTGAACTTTATCTCAAGGACAATGGGATGATAACAGGATAAAACAGGATGATAACATCAGATTTATGCGTGGCAAAATTCTTTTGAGCTTTCACGTGAGGACTGCAGAAAGAGTAATAATGCAGTAGACAGAATGGTTGTGACCACCCTAAATTTGTGTCGGATTCCTGGTCGCCATCATGATAAATAGGATTAGGAGATGGGAGGCGTGGGAGGTAACTAGATCTTCTGCGTGGCGGTCACGTGCCTGGAATCAGAACCCTCAGAAAAGCCACAGAGCTAAGTAGCTGCACTTTTGCTGTCTGGGAAGGTGATGAGAAATTGACAATCCAAATCTCAGAAGATGGCTTTCAGACATCTTGACCTCAGACTTCTTTTCACCCTGTAGAACATTGAGAAATAAATTTGGGTTTTTTTTTTTTCAGCCGCTCAGTCTTTGGTCATTCGTTGCAATGGGGCAGACAAAGCATGGATTTGGGGGGGGCGGGGGGCGTGAGGTGTAAATAATGCCAGCAAGTAGATTAGCACCTGGAAACTATAGGCCATGGATAAATTACTGCTGTGTGCGTGGCGACAGAAAGACCGATTTTGAGGTCCTTACAGAAATCCAGTCAGAAGAAGACAGTGTTGGGACGTCAAGATAGTTGTAAAAGAGTGAACATTACAGTTGTATGTAATGAAATCCTGCAAACCTGAGCATACCATACTTGTGTGCTGGATCCAGAGCATAGAAAGTGTTCTTGATTCTGCCTGTCACTATCCCATTTTCACCATTGTCATCTCCTTTGCCTTGAAGACGTTGTGTCCTTCCACCACTAAAGCTGCGGTTGCTCTGGCCTGGCAGTTTTGCTGATGGATTGATTGTGTGCTCTGCGAGACCGGCTCATTTATTCTCTATTTTCCTGCTTGGCAGTGCACATGGCTGCTCTCATTTCTCACTGCAGAGTTCAAATGTGCAAACTTTCTAATTACTCAGAAGCAAGAGAGAAAGAAATTGCAAACTGAACAAGCCAAGGTGTGGGCAGGCAAACCTGTAGCGGGCAAGGCACTAGCTACACAGTGCTTCCCTTAATCAATAGCATCATCATCACAAATGTTGGCAGGTCGAGCCTGCGCCGGATCTGGAGATTCACTGTCACTGAAAATAGTTAATTGCTTGGGGGAAATCGTGTGAGCTCAAGACAAGGCTATGCACACACAGAGGTTCATGGAAGAAACTTACTAGATTTATTAATACATAACTTTTTCATAATGGATGTTGAAAAATTACATGTGCTAATAGAATGTATTTTCCTTCTGTTCGCTTATACAGCTTTCTCCACCTTGTTAATCCACCTTGTTAATACTTTTGATTTGTTTCCCATGATTTGCATGTTTCCCAGTCCTGGCAACTGCTGGTTTCTCTCTGCTGAAAGAAAAAAAGAAATTTGTAGTTTTAGGTAACAAAACTTTCAGATTTCAGCATCATACTGATTTAGGCTTCAATTCAAGTTTAGGGGAAATTTCAGCTCGATGGTGATAAGCAAATTGTCAAGCTTTTCTGAGCCTGTTGATCTCTTCCTATTAATAATAATCACAACCTCAAAGAGGTGACAGAAGAGTATAATTAATTGTTTATGTTTTTAGCCATCTAGCACAGTGCTAGACCCACAAAAAGAAATAGCTAGTTATGGCCATTCTACCAAAGGTGAAAGCTGTCCAAAGATACCTTTGGATGAGTTAAGAATGTTTTCAAATATGATCTCAGCAATAACCAACCAAGTATTATTTGACATTATTTGGGGAACTTTATGAAGTTCTTTTTTAAATGATATGGTTTTGCATTCTCTATTTGTGATATGTACATTAAGCATAATTTAATGCAGGTAAAAGTACCAGCTTGGCAGGATTGGCGTGGTAGCTGCAGGACATTGTCCCCCTTTCTATTCCTCACCACTGGTAGGGTTCAGTTACATTTTACCCAAAGGCATTAGTAATGCTTGACAGGCCTAGGAAACTTTCAGGCTAGCTCCTGCGGTGAAATAATGGAGAGTCAGACCCAAGATAAATCAAATGTTAAAATAAGCTGTAAAGGACAGTGCAAGCAGACTTAGCACACAAAGTAAAGCAGGAAAACTCCCATTACAATGATATATTAAGCAGGCACTACACAACACTATACATAGTTTCAAAGTAAATCCTGAGGGGATTTGACTGACCTTGGGAGATATAAAGGTTACATGTTTTGTTATGCAGGTCTTGCTTTAAGTTGCCCTTAACCACCCAGCAGAAAAGTTTATCCACTAGGCATAAAACGTAAAGCTAGATTAGTACGCTGAGCTGTAAAAGGCTTAAATCAACAGCTTCCTTCATTGCCAGTTTTGCCAATAACCCACTGCAATTATGGAACGTTGGATTATATATTCAACTACTTTCTCTTAGTTCAATGAGAAGAAAATTTTTTGTGCCAATAATGATTAGAATAATTATCACATCTACCCCCTGTGCTCTGTATAACTACTAGGAGGGCAACAATATTCATTGTATCAAATACTGGAAATGTACTACTAACATGTTTTGAAATAGTCACATTGTTATTTGTTATTAAATGCAATAAAAAAAATGTAAAATGGGACACTAAAAAAAAATGATAAAATAAGCATCAAGGCATTAAAGAGAAAAAAGACAAACCTTGGTTTTGTTACAAAGGAAAGAATCCGGGGAGGCTTACTCAGTGGCTTTCCAGACAGAGATAGTCACAGGAGGAACCTTGGCAGAACCTCACGTCCAGGATTTAGGCCAGACCTGGACAGATGGGACTTATATCTGAGGGACCTCAAGCCTTTGTGAAAATGAAAGCTTAGCATGTCTCCTAGGCAAAGGAAACAAGCAAATCCCTGACCAAATAAACACTCTGGCTGCCTGAGTGGCACTTTCCTCTCCTCCCAATGGGCAACACTGTCATTTCTATTGTTTTGATCTTTTAGTTTTTTAGCTTTTTATTTATTTTTTTATTTGTTTTGATACCGGGGATCGAACTTAGGATCTTGTGCTTACAAGACAAATGCTTATGCCCCTGAGCTATCTCCCCAGGCACCTGTTCTGTATTTTCAAAAACAACAAAATCAACCCCCCCAAAAAATATAGGGGGGAAGTTACAAGAACAATGCAAGACTCAGAAAACAGAGCTTGGTAAAGAGGGCAAGAAGATTCACATTATGTAGGTAAGAGCAGGTATACCAAAATGATCCATTTAATGACAGATTTCTAGCAAAGCAAAACAAAACAAAAGCTCTGAAAATGCATTTTCATATGCAATGAAAATGTAGATCTATTTTTCCTGCTGAGGCAAAATAAATAGAAGAAGCCAGATTTGGCACAAAGATATATTTAGATGAGACATGAGGAAGGACTTCTCAGTTATAATGGGCATCTATTTTGACTATAAGAGTATGGAACTCACAATTTGGTCCAACCTCATGAGTGTTTTGGCTTAAATAACATTTTGCTTTCTATAAACAACTATCAAATCTTCACCTCAGATAAAACGGTGCACATTTTTGCTTCTTTTTGAAAACCGCTACAGTGAATCAAACAAATCAATCAAATGCCTTCCACAATTAATTTTTCTGAATGCCTCAGAAATAAACATTCCTTAATTCTCGTTGAACTCAGCAGATTCTGTCCTAAGTACTTAAATTTCAGAAAGTGTTAGAGAAATATTTGTGTCTGTGTTATAACAACCTAAGACCTTCATATGTATGTATCACACACACGTGTGTGCGTGTGCAGGCACACACATGCACACATCCACACACACATGCACAAAAATGACAGGTTCATTCAGTGTACATCTGTGTCCACATTAACTTTATGTAGTTATTGATGTAAGATCCTGCATTTGACTATTCAAATGTATATTGAAATGAACCTCGTGTCAGTGATATAGCTCAGCAGCACAGTGCCTGCTTAGCAAATGCAAGACCATGAGTTTGATTCCCAGTACCCACCCCTATCAAAAAAAAACAAGAATCTAGCTTCAAATATAAGACCCAGGATATTCAGAGGCATGACTAAAGATCTTAATCAGTTTCAGATTGTCACTTACACCAGAACTTGGAGAGAGTTTACTGCACCCTTCTCCCCCCATGAATTTGCTGATCAAATCCCGTCTGAGGCAGTCAGTAGTAAATGGCTTTGTTCCTCATTCCTGATAGACAATCTGAAGGAATTGAATCATCAACTACTGAATTGGATTTTTGGAGAAATTTCATTTTTAATTTTAAATTATTAAAACTGAGTTTTTTTACACATCTCTAAAAGCTGTAGGGGCAGTGCAAAGCAGTAGTTTCTATGGCAGCAGTTTCTTATCTTATTTTCTTTCCAGCAATTTCAGTGCCTAACAGGATGAATAATGCATATTCATTCCTAGAACAAAGCAAACCCCATCCGGGCTTCACCCCAAAGATTACCCAGTCAGAACCTAATGACTCCCAGAATATTGCTCCTGCCTTAAAATATTTAAGATGCAGCTGATATTAGATTATGCTCTCTGAGCTCTTTTGGGAGAGTACTTCAGAGGAAAATTTAAGTAAACCAAAGGAGAACAAGGAATCTGATTTCCCTGATGACACCTCGGCAGGGCGTTACCTCGAGCTTCCCACTGCTTCTCCTGCACGCCGGCGTGGGTTCCCTGCCTTCCAAATGCCAGCAGAGAGGAAAGGGTTGTTTATATTCCTAGCCAGATTACTCCAGCCATGTAGCTTAGCAATAAACCTCGATCTGAAAATGGAACTTGCCCCTGTTTTCCATTCCAATACAGTGAAAATGAATTCTTCCCTTCCTCATCTCTCCCATAAGCAAACCCTAAGGGTTTTCTTGCCAACTCATTTTCTACCGCGATTTGACTTATCAGTTTTGCTTTATTTACTAGAAGAGTGACTTTAATAATTACAGTAAAGATGAACATATTAATCAGCAAGTAGAAACAATTATCCTAGATATGTTTCGTTTAAACTGGAGAAAACATGGGAGGAATATGACTGATGTGCAAGGTCGTAGCCTTGTGAGTTACAGCAGGCTGGATCCAGAGGCAGTCACAGGACAGGGACAGGGGACAGCAGGGCTCCTTTGGGCAGCCCCCTCCCGGCCCCAGGCAGGAGCCTTTCACAGACATTTAAGAGAAAAGCTGCTACTCTGGGACTTAGTGCGGGGCCACCATGGGCTAGGAAGACGAAGGCAGGAGAGAAGAAGACAGGACAGAGCATTTGAGGATCACTGAACACAGGAAAAAATGCCCACACCTCCATGCTCGTTGGACTATGCTGTTTCCCGAGTGCCTCTCATATACGCCCTCAGATGTTGCAAGCCTCAGGTTCCACAGACACAAGGTAGATTGCCAAGGCAGCCCCCGCGCTGAAGCACCTGCACAGGGGCTAATAACGCCAGGCCCGAGCTTGCCTCGGTTCTCTTCCAATAGCAAGCACACATCCCGGGGCTGTGAGGCCGCATGGCTTGTGTCCTTACACATTCACAGAGCCGGGCTCTGTATGCAGAAGGAGAGGCTGGAGGCCTCCAAAGTGGCCCAGGAGCTAGGGAGCCCTATGACAAAGAGGGTAGGGAAGGGACTGTCCTGAAAATTTCCTTACGGTCCAGGAGGGACACCACCGTTGCTGCTTGTCTCCCACGGCGTGTGCTAGAAATAAATGAGGCTGAGGAAATCTTGCAAAAGCACCAGGCTAGAAAAAAAAAAATTACCCCTACCTACTCCACTCCTACTTTCCTTTTATGTTGTAAATTTGAAATATTTTTTTAAAAAAATGAATATAATGAGAGTGAAAGACATAAAAATGCTTTTTGTTAAACTGGGAACATCAAGGACCTGCGGAGAATTGATTCTGCTCCACATTCTGGGAGACTTAACAGCTCTGTCTCCAGAAGATATTGGCAAGGAAAATGTGCCCAGGAAGCCTACTGCTCTTACTCCGTGCCCTCAAAATATTGTTAATATTACAGACAAGTGGCTATGATAATGAGCACCATTGACACACCGGCCAGGTGTTTGTCGTGGAGCTGTCCTGGGGTTTGCAGGATATTTAGCAGCACCCCATCCTCTCCCCAAGAGATGTAGGAGCGCTCATGTCCTAGCTTGGGGATTTGCAAGGGAAGCAATACACTACAGGATGCATTTTATAAGATTATTTTATAATGAATCACCCAAGAATCACATACAAGGACAGAGTGCAAGAAATCTGTCCACACACTGAAGACCAAAGACTTGAGCTGAGAGCCTGGGTCCCACAACAGTGCCTGGCGTGAGCCCAGGTGAAGACCTGGAGCCTGTGGCAATGCTCTCCAAGAGACTAACTGAAGGCCTAGAGCCCGGCACAGTGTCTCATGCAGGCATGCTTCATGGATCTGCCCTAGGAAAGCCCCAAGGTCAGTGGTGGAAGCTAGAAAGTCCGTGCCAGCAGGTGAAGGGTCTGTGCCAGCAGGCTGGGGGATCTGCAGTGGAGTCCAGCAATGATGCTCAGAGTAAGGACCAGAGCTCCCCCAAAGGTACCACAGCTATGCTCAGCAACAGTGAGCTCCCGAGTTTCTTCAGGGATGAGAAAAACCAAGGTCCCATCAGGGAAGCCAATGAAACAAGCTTCTCCACCTTCCCCCTGGAGCTCTCCCATAGGGAATCGCAGCCATCCTCAGCTGTTACAAGGTACCAAGCTACTTCCACCATGAGAACAGCTGAGCGCATCAGGGAAACCAGCACAGCAGGCTGCTCTGGGACCAACTGCAGGCCCAGGAGAACCAACATCTCTGACAGCCCAGCAGCTCCACATCTTCCTGTCCACTTCCGCCTCTTCTGCTCCTGGCCACAGCCCCAGCAGGGCCTCCCACACCCAGCACAACGCTGGCTCAGCCCAGCTGAGTGTGACCCGCTGACCACCAGTTGGCAGCCACAAAAGTCTCCAGCCCAGGAAGAGCAGGTCTAGGTGACACAAACCTGCTCCCCGTGCGTCCCGTTGTCCCGGCCGCTTTCTTTGCAAACCATGCATGCTCTCTCCCTTTCCTAAAGATCTGTGCTTCTTCTCTGTACTTCGCAGTCCCCAGAAGTCACTCTTAGGTTTATTTAAATCCATCCCAAATTAACTTTCATGTGGCTTTTCTATTTTCCACTACCATCTATTGGTATTTCATGGACCACCTCACCCTTTATGGACAGGCTTTCCTAGTAGACAGCCTGTAGTAGTGGAAATGTTATTTTTGATGGTTCTTGTGCTCCAAATCTCTGCACATGAGAGTAACAATTTTTGTAAATATGTCTCAAGGTCACAAGAGAAGGGGTCTGGATAGGATGAGATGCAAATTTTATGCCTCCCCGAACTGTCGAAATAGAGGGCTACAGAGCAATAGAGAAAAAGAGCCAGCTGCCAGTAAAATCCCTGATCATAACTTGAAAGGAAATTGAGTGTCGGCTGCCCTGCATTCCTTTGTGCTACGGAAAAGCACACCAAAGCAAACAAATTAAGACAACGAGGGGGAGGTGAGTAACAGTGCCAGACCAGGGAGCTACTGAATGAATTACGCAAGCCAAGGTGCAGCTCAGGCATGGAGCTTTTGGCTGTCATGTGCAAGGCCCTGGGTTGGGTTTGCAAAAGAAAAGAAAAAAAAAAAAGAAACTCAGCAGGGGCAGAGTCAGGGACCATGCATGCACTGGTGCTCCTGTGTGCATACTGGGCTTTGCTGGGTTCTCTGAAAACTGTCCTTTTTGATTTGAAGTCAATAAAGGCAAGCTGCCATAACTTAGGCACTGTTTCTAAGGATGTCACCTACAAAGAACTTAAAAATATATTAAGTTCCAGAAGTATTATGTTAATTGGTGTTAGAAATAGGAAATTGTGGAATATGGAAAAATCCCTGGGTCTGTCAGTATACCCTTGCATGAAACGACTAAAGCCCTTCAGATGGACTCAAGAGATCTCAAGGAGAAGTGCCACGAAGCCAGGCTGTCCAAGTCAGGCAGTCCAGTGCTCTCTTGCTTAGCGAGAGTACAAAGCAAGGAGGCTCTGGACACAGCAAGATCTCTGGCTTGAACAGTGCTAAACACTACGCTGGAGGATGGAAAGAGTGGGCAACCGGTGAATTCTCAGAGAAGAAACAAGGACGTTAAATTTTGGAGTACAAGTTGGCTCTTTGTGTATACATAGCCTAGCCCAGTGGAATGAACTTAAGAGAAGTCTAGTCCTGTCACCAGTGGTTAATGGTAAGGGCATCCTGTATAAGCCACCTAACTGGTCAATCTGTTTCTCATGTGTAAATTGAGAACAATTCCTGCCCCCTCCCCCAACTGATCCTGTTCACAGGCTGCTGAGAGTTGAAATTATAATAAGTGCGCCTTGTTCTGGGAATACGCGTTTGGAGTTAGCTTCTCAGTAACATAGCGCAGTTCAGTGGTATTCCAAAGTACCGGCTTATTTGTACTATTTAATAATCATGTGTGGCCATTTGGGTTAATATAGGTTCAATTCATCAAAGAAGAAATGAGCATGACAGTAGACCAACAAGGAGGCATGACCTTAAAAAGAAGAAAATCAATAACCTGGGGTGCAGATCTGAATGACGAAAATACATTAACATCATCGAAAAACACGAGGCAGTGCTGTGATCAGAATAGTGGTGACACAACTTCCAATTTAAAAAACTGAAATCAAATCCTAGCCCTTGGGAGGCTGTAAACAGGCAGATCACTATAAGTCCAATCTAGTAGTGAGACCCTGAACACCCTGTAGACCCTCCCTAAGATACAGAAACATAAAAAATAAAAATAAATAAACAAATAAAATCAGTATCATTAACATAGGGCTAGAAATCAGAACAGTGGTTACTTCTGTGTTGAATTAACTCAAAAAAGCAAGGAGAGAGTTTTCTAGAGTGATAGAAATGTTCCGTGTCTCATCTTAGGTGTTGGTACGTAGGTGTCTATATTTTTAAACTTGCTGAAGTGAACACAAAACATATGCTTCCCTATAAGGATAAGGACATTCTCAACCTAAAAACAAAGAAAATAGAAAGAAAAAAAAAGGACCTCGGGGGTTTTGCTAATTGGGATCCCTAGGCCGTCTGTGTTTCTATGATATTATAACAAGGGGTATAGCAAATGAATAAACGGCATGCACATAAGCTTAAGGAATGAAGGGACTGTGCTGAAAAGTTGCATAACATTCAGCAAGGATAGGAAACAACTAGAGCTGGGGATGGAAACTTCAGGAATTCTCTCTCTCTCTCCCCCTCTCTCTCTCCCTCCTCCTACTTCTTTCTGCTTTTCTTCTGCTTCCTAGTATTCCAATTTTCCTAACTTCAGCAAGAACACAGCTTTGTTCTGCCCTGAGGCTTTCCCTGGGGTCATTGTTTTTAAATCTCCTGCGTGTCCCTGATGTCTGAAGGAGTGGTTGGCCTCAGGTTAGGTGTTCGGAGGAAGAGACCGGCCCTTCACCAGCAGTCTGTCAGGGCTGAGGTAGCGAGGGAGGAGAAAACCAAGGGCAAGGCAGGAACCCATCACCCAGCCGCTGCTCCACCTGATGGTCACCATGGCGACAGTGACAGAGACTCACTTGCTGCTGAATGCTGGCTGCGGTATATAAGGCAGTGGTCTGCGCGCACTACTTCGCTGTACTTTCAAAGCGGTATATACGATGTTATAATTATGCTTTTCTATTTTATGGGTGAAGAAACAGGATCAGAAAGGTTTAGGCCCCTATGAGCAGACAAATGACAGAGCCTGAATTCAAAGCAAAGGTTCTGGCCGAGTCTGGACACTTGCTCTCTCTCTTCAGCTCTCTGAAATACACACATATACCTGCATACACACATGCATGCATATGCATGCACAAATACGTACCCATGTACACACATATACATGCACATAAATACACATGAGTACATACACACACATGTACACACATGCATTAAAACATGCACACATGGATACATCCATCCACACATGCATACACATGTACCCATGCATATAAGCATACCCTAAGTGTATGCACATGCATACACACGTGCATGGATTCATGCACAAATACACATGCACAGATGCATGCATATACATGTACATATATGCACACATGCATAAACATACATATACATCCACATAAATGCACACATGCATGCACATGTAGATATGTGTGTGCATATGCATGTACATACATGCCTACACATAATGCATAAACACATGTGAGCATGCACACACATGCATAAACACATGCAGCAAATTAGATACCTGGATGTGGACAAAGTGTCATGAGTTGCCTGTGTTTCAACACAAGCATCAGTTGACGTCAAAGGCTCCTGTGGTCAGAAGTTAATCAGGTGCTTTACATCTGGATTGCTCCACCCTGACTGGGTGTGCTCTCCATACACTTGTGAGTGACAGACTTCACCTGGAGCTTAAAGCCTGGAGGCCAAAGCACAAAACCTTCCTTGAGCACAAAACTCTCCTCCCACGTGGGTGGCGTCCTGCTACTCGCATCATGATACACTTGTCTTCCTTAGTTCATCACAAAGAATGCCTTCATCTCCTTAAATATAGCGGAGTGTATTGGACCAGGATGTTGGAGGCCACCTGGCAGGGGCAGGGGCTTCCTGCTGATGCCTCGTGCCCCCTCTCTTGCTTTATTATTATTGCAATGACGATGATGATGATGATGATGATGGTGATTTTATGTACTTAGTACCAGATCTACAGGGCCTCACTACCCAGATCAGACTCACAGTGATCCTCCTATCTTCAGCCTCCCAAGTGCTGGGATTACAGGGGTGCGCCACCACACCTGGTATCATGCACCCTCTCAGTGTGCCCCAGGGGCAGGACCAGCACAGCAAAGGGATGGAACCCGGGTCCCTGCACCTGCCCAAGCTGTCCCTTCTTGCTTTATTATTAATAAGTCAGCCATTAATGCTATCTCTTCAGTTATGTAGTCTGGTTCTTTTAAGTATAGAGGTATTGCTGCCGATCAAAATTTAAGTAATCATCAATCATCTTAACTAGAGAGTCAGGGAGAGGTGCTACTTGCTGCTATACTATTTATCTGGCTTCAGGAAAAGACATCTTGGGGTTGGGGAGATGGCTCAGTAGAATAAATGCTTGTCTAGCAAGTGTAAGGTCGTAAGTTCAACCCCCGGCATCACAAAAAGAGAGAGAGACAGAGACAGAGAGAGAGAGAGATCTTAGGCTTTACATTAGTGCTATGTTCAAATGTCAGGGAAAAAAAATGGGTATTCTACCTAATATTTCTGATTAAACACAACAGAACAGAAATTTCTCAAAACATGAGAAAAACACAATGGTGATGCCCTTGTGGACTCAAAGAATAGTGTCATCAAGGCTCCCTGAAAGGCTTGCGTCCCATGGTGGTGGAAGAAAAAAACTACATGAGTGTCAAGGTGGAGAGCCCTGGGTTCCAGATGAAAGGGACTTCATAACTCACTGTTCTGTTATGATCGATACAGCATTACTGTTTGAGTTCAAAGAAAACACAATTATATTTTATTGGACTTACACCCAAAAGCCTTCACTGAAGGATAGTATGCTGGAAGAAAGGCCCAAAAGCCAACATCTGAGCAAAGGTGCCCAAACAGCAAGCTCTGTGTGGCTGAAGGCAGGAGATGAGCTAGAAATAACTGGTTAAGGCCGTGTCCTGAGAGGCCAAGTGTGTGGTGAGGGGCAGGAAGCCTGACAGGGGTGTGAGGGGCTACGCCCCTGCTCTGCTGCTCCTGACTTCATAGCCCTTGTTTTCTCAGGACAGATCTCTGAGCTTGCATCTCCTTCTCTATAAAATGCAGAAAATAAAGGATCTACTTCACTATGCTGTAAGAAATACGTGGGCTAAACCAAAAGAATTCCTTCCTAGGAGCTCAAAGTGCATTACCTCGTCGTTCAGTCCAGAGAGTGGTAAGCTGAACATGTTCACAGGAAACATCCTAGTCGCTCAAGTCAAAACTGGACAACAGAACTGTAGAGCTCACTCAGCCACCGAACCACGGAACCCAGACCCACGTTGGCTCTGTGAGTCTAACGTGCTAACTTTGTCAGAAAAGGATAAATGGGAAACCCAGGCATGCTGACCCCTCGGCTTGGAACTCTTCATGTTAAGGAATATTCTTCCGAGGAAGTAGGGAAAATCAACGTACTGACACCTAACAAGTTAATGGCAGTGAAACAAATCTAGCATTGAAACTCATCAGACTTTATCTTCAGACTAGCTGCATATTTGTGGGCATATTTTTATGTATAAAACCCCCAAAGAAGGGCCGGCAGTATAGCTCAGCGGATTAAGCCCTTGCTTAGGGAAGCGCAGGGGCCAGGGTTCGGTTCCTGGCCCCGCCCGCCGCGCTGGCCCAGCTCTTGAGCGCGCTGAGCTAGTGATGGAGTCCAGGCGCGGGGGCGTGCGCCTGTAATCCCTGCACTTGGGAGGTAGGAAATAGGTGGATCGCTATGAGCTGTGTAGTGAGACCACATAGAAAAAAACAAAAGCAAAAACAAAGAACTGAAGCATATAGCAAACACTCAGCTATGGCAATCACTTCAAAGAAGAATATATTATTTTCCTGTCTCCACCTTGGCTGCCTATTATTTAATATTCTACATTTTAATATAATCTTCATTTTTTTCATTGACAAATTGTATATATTTGTAGTATACAAGATGAAATTCTGACATATGAGTACATGGTATGATAATTAAGATATTTAATGTCCAACGCCTCATGCAACAGTTATCGTTATACTGAAAATAATTTAAAATGTGCTCTTTTATTAATGTTTCAAGTACGCGGTATGCTTTTGTTAACCGCAGTCACCACGTTGGAAAGTAACTCACCTGAAGCTCCTTTCTCTTCACCAAAGTTCTGTACAGTTGACAAAGATCTCCGAGTTCCCTGTCCCACCCGCCTCCCCCACCACCGGTGACCGCCAGGCAGTGTTTTCCGCTTCTCTGAATTCTGCCTTCTCAGAGTTCACACCTACGTGAGCTCACACAGCGTCTCTCTTCCTGCTCCTGGTCCATGTCACTCACCATTGCACCCTGCCATTGAGAAGCCAAACAACCCAGTAGGAAGTGGGCACTTTCATCTGTGGCATTACTAACAGCAGAGCTGCGCGCCCCGCGCTTCTCCAGGTCCTGGTCCATCCGGGCACTTGGGTTGGCTCCGTCTTCTGGCCAGGGTGAATAGCTCTGCAGGGGACACAGGAGCACTGAGGTCTCGCTGAAATACTGATCTCTACAGCTCTGCAGTGCGCCCAGTGGGGGAGTTAGGGAGCATGGTGGGAGACCTGCTTCTGAGTTTTTTGTGGAAATCGCGTTTATTTTTCCAGGGTGGCTCTGTTCCTTACATTTTGACCAACAGTGTACATACAGGGTTTCTTGTTTCTCCACATTCTTCTCAACAGTAGTTATTGCTTACTTTTTGGATAATAGCTGTCTTACATGTGAAGACATATGTCACTGAGGTTTAAGTTTGCTTTTTTCTGTTTAGTGATATCAAACATAGATAGTTACTGGTCATTTGTAATACTTCTTTTTATTTTATTTATCTTTTTATTTAGTGCAGGGTCTACAGGGTTTCACTACACAGGTCAGACTCATAGTGATCCTCCTGTCTTCAGCCTCCCAAGCACTGGGATTACAGGCGCACGCCACCATGCCCAGTCGCAGTTGCCCTCTCAGTGCTCTCCAGGGGCAGGGGCTGGCATGGCAGGCAAGGGATCCAACTCCGGTCAGGTGCTTCTAGTCTGCTGAGCTACCTGGCCGGGCCTAGTAATAGGAATTTGGCAATAGTTGTTGTATCGCATAATGTTATCTTCAAATTAGTTGCGTAGGTTACCAGATACAGATGTGCAAAATTAATAAAAACAAGAAAAGCTGTAAGAAATGTAAAAGGAGAAGAAAAATAGATAAGCAGTAACTGCCTCTTTCAGTAGACCAGTAGGAATCAGCAGGGCAGTTATCCAAGCTATCCTGCATATATACGTAAATATATCTTTTTTCCTTCTTTCTTTTATCCTTTTCCTCATCCCAGTTGTTCTTTCCCATTCACCAGCTCCTTCCCCTTTCACAGTATCCATTGTACCTTTCAGAGTTTACTTACTCTTTCAGGTTCTCACCCTAGTGAGACCATATGATGTTGGCGCATGTGGGTCTGATTTATTTCACTTACCAATACAGTCTCTGGTTGCATCCATTGTAATACTTCTTTTGAAG
>PVKN010007238.1:0-27036 GCA_004027915.1 Capromys pilorides
GCTTCACATTATACATACCTTCAAATTCACAAAGTAAAAACTAGTGGAAAAGAAAAATGGGCAACTCTCCAATTACAGTTAGAAATATGAATGCTCTTCTTTCAATAATCCATAGAAGTAGACCAAGAATCAACAAGAATATAGAACAACTGAACAATAATATCCACTAACAGGATCTAATTTACATTTATGACACATCACCCAATAACTACAATGAGTATGAAACCCTTGCCAAAATTCCTTGGGTCATAAAGCAAATCTTAACAAATTTGGAAGAAATGAAAACAAACTATGTTCTCTGGCCATAATACAAGTAAACTAAAAGTTAGTAACAAACGAAACTGAAAAATCCCCCAAATACTTGGACATTAAGCAACACGTGTCTAAACAATCCATGGATCAAAGAGCAGCCTCAAAAGAAATTAGAAGACACTCTGTATTAAACTAAAATGAAAATACAATACATCACAACTTAGAGGATGCAGTTACATCAGCACTTGGAGAAATGTATACTATTTAACATTTTAGAAACAAAGGTCTAAAAACAATTGTCTTCCTCAAAAGAAAAAAGAACAAAATACATGTCAAATAAATGAGGAATATAAGAGTAAAAATCAGATAAATATAAAACAGAAAAATAAATTCTAGAAGTCAGTTAATTCAAATGATCAATAAGCTGATTTTTAAAAAACCCTCAGGCAAGGCTATCAAACGTAAAAGAATATACATACACATTACCAATATCAAGAATAAAAGGTATAGCTTAGTAGAATGCAAAAGGGCCAGCCAGATAGTTCAGTGGACTAAATCTCCTGCTTAGACAGACGCAGGGATTAAGGTTCGATCCCCAGATTGCCTAGCCAGCCCTACCCCTGGGGCATGCTGAGACAGTAACTGAGACTGGGCATGGTTGCATGCACCTGTAATCTCAGTGCTTGGGAGGCTGAAAACAGGAGGATCACTATGAGGCAGATCTGTGTAGTGAGACCTATAGACCCTGTATTACATGCATAGAAAGAAAGAAAGAAAGAAAGAAAGAAAGAAAGAAAGAAAGAAAGAAAGAAAGAAGAAAAGGGGTCCACTAATATAGATCTCATGATAATTTTTTCGTTGTTGTTTTTTTGGGGGTTTTTTTGTTGGTTTTATTTTGATACTGGGAATTAAACTCAGGACCTTGAGCTTACTTGGCAGGTGCTTAAGCCACTAAGCTATCTCCTCAGCCCAGCCCATGATAATTCAAAGAAATACAGAAATAATGTGTATAACTCTATGCACATACATTATACAACTTATATATAATTATATAAATTATACATAAAGAACTCAATTTCTTGAAAGTCATTGATTACAAAACATACCAAAAAAGACAGCCTGAACAACCATGTAATCATTTTTTAAACTGACTTTACAGTTGAAAGGCTTACATAAAAGGAAATTCCAGATTGAGATGATTTTGGTAGCAATTCCTACTGAATCTTCAAAGGAAAAATAAAATCAATTCCGTCCAGTCTCTTACAGAAAACAAGATAGAGGAGCTCTCCCACTTCAAAACAAGCCCTACTCAAAACCAGACAAAAGCCATTACCAAAAAAACCTGTAGGCCAAATCCTTCATGAACATAAGCATAAAAATCTTCAACTAAATTTTATCAAATAAACAGATTGATCATACATATGAGTTATTCAGCCATATAAAATTAATTCACAATTTCAAAGTCAATTCACATAATTTACTATACAAAAAGCCTACAGAATTTAAAGAGATATGACGATATCAGTAGGTACAGGAAAAGCATTTCACAAAACACAGCAGTCATTCATTAAAAAAACAAAATCAGTTAAATCAGAAATTAAAGGAACCGGGCCGGCAAGATGGTTCAGCGGTCTAAAGCGTCTACTTAGGAAAGCTTAAGCAACTGAAGGGACTGTGGTTCGATTCCCGGCACCACATGCTGCAACAGACCCACCCCCAAGGCAGGCTGAGCCGGACGTTAAAATAAATAAAATAAAAATTATGAAAAAAAAAAAGAGAGAGAGAAATTAAAGGAACCTACTAAGCACACCTACACGAAAAGTCAAGCATCTACAGAAAACATTTAATTAAAGATGAAAAAGTGGTTACTACTTCTTCAGCATCAGGAAGGAGGGAAGGATATCTACTCTCACAATTCCTACTTAAGATTATAATTGAAGTTCTAGACAATACAATAAAGCAAGGAAAAATAAAAGGCATCCTGATTAGAAAGGAAGAAACGAAAAAAATTAAGAAAGGATGAAACAAAATAAAATGAATCTACAAAATAAGCTCCTAGTACTCCCAAGTGAATTTGGCAAGGTCAACACACAAATATCTATCACATTTTAATATATTACTAATAAATAACCAAAAGCTGAATTGTTTAACTGGCCATTTATAGCAGCTCCAAAAGTGAATTATTTAAGTATAAACCTAATAAAACCTACAATACATCCTCCACAAATTAATGGATGAGAAGACTCAATAAAAATGTCAATCCTCTTGAAATTTATCTATAAATTTGACATTTTTCAAACCAAAATCCCAGCAGGGTTTTTTTAACAAATACACACATACTGGTTATAAAATTTATTTTAAAGAAAAAGATATTAGATGAATGAAAACAACTTTGTAAAAGGATAAAATGAAACAGAATAGAAAATACTAAAATAGGCCCGCTGAAATTATTTCCGTCATAAATGGAAAGACGAGTCAATGAAGAAAAACTTGTCTTTATTTTCAACAAATGGTATTGAACATCCTTTTACAAAAATTAAATCTCCACCTTAACTTCACAAATTAAACAAAAGTTCATTTAAATTAAATCATAGGCCTAGATGTAAAGTAGCAAACTATACAATTTTTTAAAAATATAGATAGAGAGCCAGTCAAATAGCTCAGCAGATTAAAGCTCCTGCAAGCAGGCGCTGGGGCCAGAGATTCAATTCCTGCCCTGCCAGCCCCACCCCCAGGTGGGGGTGATGGCACTGAGTGATGGCATGCCCCTGTAATCCCAGCTCTTGGGAGGCTGTAAACAGGCACATCACTATGAATCCAGTCTAGTAGTAGGATCCTGAACACCTTGTACATCCTTCCCTAAAAATACAAAAAATAAAAAAATAAACAGTAAGAGAAAACTATAGAGTAAGAAAAAAGGTTCTTTAGATAACACAATCCCCATGAGGATTGCGGAGTGATCAGTAGACTGGTTTCATTAAAATGTGAAACCTGGTCTGAAAAACACCCAGTTAAGAGAATGAAAAGCAAGATAGCTTCACACCGAGATAAAACATTTGTAAAGCATATATCTAAAATAGGAATTGTATCTAGGATACAAGTAACTCTCAAAATGTAATTGTAAGGAAGCAACCAAAATAAATCAATTTTTCAGGGGAAAAAAGGCAAAAGATTTGAACAAAACTTCAGAGAAGATAAACAGATGGGAAAGATTTTCAATATCCTTAGCTTTTTCAGAAGCACAAATTCAAACTACAGTACCAAAGTGACAATGAAAATGCTGGTGACAACGTGGAACAAATGGAATTTTCATGCTCCACTCACGGAAATGTACAGTGGCACAACCACACCATGTAACAGTTTGGCAGTTTCTTACCAAAAACCTACATTTAACATATGACTCGGCAATTTCATTTCTATGTATTCATCCTGAAAAAATACACATTTATTTACTGCAGATTTATCATCAACTGCCAAACGGAAGGATGAACCGAAATGTCCTTCAAAGCCCAAAGAGTGAATGAATAAACGGTCTTGAGCCATATCAAGGACAGTCCCGAGCAGCTCTGATAAAACAACATGAATGAATTCCAGGAGCGTTCTGCTGCAGAAGGAAGGAGCCTCGGAAGATCACACACTGTCTGATGCCATTTATATGACGTTCTGGGAAAAGCAAAATTACAGGGATGAAGAAAACAGAACATCAGTTGTCAGAGGTTTGGGAAAAAGACAGAATTTCACCACAAAAAGGAAAGAAAAGCGAATGTTTTGGTATTACAGAACTGTTCTATATTCTGATTGTGGTGATGGTTACAGGAGCCTACAACTGCGCACAGGTACTAAAAGACTGTAACCCCATGTGTCTTTACTACCATAGTAGTCACAAGAGAGGAGACGCGTCATTATTCTCCAACACTCAGAACTAGTGAGTTTTATTTTACGTAAATTATATCTCCATAAGATGATTTAAAAGATAACTAAAGGCCCAGCGAGATGGTTCAGTGGTCTAAAGCACCTGCTTAGGAGGGCTCAGGCAACTGCAGGGACTGCAGTTCGGTCCCCGGCACCATATGCTGCGCCAGCGCCACCACCAGGGCAGGCTGAGCCAGCCACAAAATGAATAAATAAAGAAACAAACAAACACAACAAGCAAACAAATAAATAAATAAATAAAATTTAAAAAAAAAAAAAAGATAACTAAAATGAAATACAGCAAGGTAAGAACAGCAACACTTGCACTAGTACATTTCTACATATATATATTCATCAGATATTTCGTTGGCATTTTAAAAAATAACTTCAACAGCATACAATGCTCTTTTTAATAAACATAGTTTTAGTGCTAGATAAAAGAAAATGATAAGCATATTCTACATTCAGTGTGTTTTCAAATTGCCTTTGGCCCTCTTGTTAGCACATAAGGTTTCAATTTTGTTGCTAACAAGGACAGTACAAGAAACAATTGGTAGGTTCATTAAAGCCTCCTTTTAAATGTTTTAAGGAAACAGCACATAAAACATTCATTCAAACAAGAAAGTCTATCCCACCAGATGCTTCCTATAAAGAGAAACCTTATTCTATTAGTCAGCTACCAATAAAATATTTATGGGGGTTGCTTCGAGTGCCCACACTGTACACAATGCTAAAACTCTTAACAACACTTGAAAGAATATTTTTCCTATTCATAGGTAAAGAAGCTTAAAAATTACAAGAATGGAAAATCTGCCTTCACAAGGTCACGCACACACCAGCCAGCCCCAAGTGAATACAGAGAGAGACAAGCACCATGCTTTCAGCCAGGGCCGGTCAATTCTCTGCTTAAGGTCACTTCCCTCAAAGTTCTCTCTGGCTGGCCTGGGGACCCTTCTCAACGTGTCCCTTACTTTCCTTGTCACAGAAATGATAACTCAGCACTACCAATGGTTACTGTTTTTCTCCCTCCAGCTCCCATAAGAGATGAGGAAACCTATATTGTACATTCTAGCTGAAACCTGAGGCAGTTGCTCAACAGCCAATGGCCGGATGGAGGGATGGGATAGAGGCACAGAGGTGGGCTGGGAAATCTGCCCACAGCGCTCTCTGGCTTAAATTCTCCACTGTTTTTTCCCCTTCACTCTCAGGATCAAAAGAGAGGTGTGTAATATAGCTCCTACATGCCTCTCCAGCTCCATGAAGTAACATCTCCCTCCCTGTTTAGTTTCTAGCTTCAGCCTCTCTTTCTGGCCCTCAAATGAGCTAAGCCCTCGTCTCCCGGCAAAGCTCTCCCGGCAGCATGGCCAGGTGGCTGGGTCTCATCCCTTCCATCTTGGTTCCAGTGCACTGTCTAACAGCCTAATGTCCAGTGGTCCCTATCTCCCCCACTCGCGCCAAATCAATGTAATCTCATTTTCTGGCTAGACCTGCCTGTTTCTTATTTCTTATTATGTTTGTTACATGACGATAATCCATTTCTGCAGGCAAGGACTTAATCTTTCATGACTATTTCCTCAAAGGTTTAACACAGTATTTAGAGCACATTAGATGCTCAACCAACACTGTTAAATGAATAAATTAATTAGGGAATTAACATATCTACACTACCTTACTGCTATGACGCTAGTCACGCTCACTCTGTCTGTTGGCCTCAATTCATTTAGCTGTAAAAAACGGATTATAATATCTATCTTGCTTAGCCACTATGAGGATTCAAGGAACTGAATCAGAATTCTAGTATGGTGCCTGGCACAGACGAAGAATTTAAACCACATTAGTGTTTCTCTCATGTATTCTTTTCCATTTAAAAGAGACAAGTTCAAAGAAAAAAAAAATTAAACTGAACTGAAAGAACTGAACATAGCTTGCCACACAGTAGGAATAAACACCCTAAAACATAAAACCCACCACAAATGACTTAGAAATAGGCTCAGGCAAGGGCTGTGTTTGCCATACGCCAGGCCTTGGAACCTAAGTGTTACCATGGAGCAGCAGCCATCTGAGATGGGAACTGTCCCAACATGATTATGGGGTAGGATTTTCTCAAGCCAGAGAGATGATGGATTTGGGGCACTCCTAGTCAGTTGCGCTGGCTTCCTCCTCCCCCACCGCCCACCAGTACTAGCCTTACCTAGTGTCATGACATGTATGTAGATGTTCCTGCAAAACCTCTTGCGGTCATTGGTCATGGTAGGGAGTTTTGAAGATGGCTGGATTAGTGTGTGTGATGCTGGAATTAAGGGCGCCCCACCCTGGGTGTGGGTGGCACCACCCAAAAGGCTGACAGCCTGGACAGTGTACAAAGGGACAGAAAGAAGCTGCTTGCCTCTTCATTGCGTTGCTGCCTTCCGCTTGCCTGGCCACACCACGAATTATTTCTCCTCTATGATGCCCCCCTGCCATGCCGCTCTATCTTGGAACAAGCCATGGACTGAAACTGCTACAAAGTGTAAACTACAATAAACCTTTTCTCTTTTAACTTTTTGTGTTGGGTATTTTATCTCAGCAATGAGAAAGGTAACTAAGACACCCAGCTGAGCTGCATCCACAAAGGAAGAAAAAACAAAAACTTAACAGCAGAGAAAAGAATCGGAAGGACTCCAATGACCCTGCCTTAGCTAAATTTGAAGCAAGGCGCCTAACTCGATTAGCTTCCCTGGTTTACAAGAGCAGGAGCCTCTAAAGAGGAAGCTCGCCCTACCTACTGGGCCAGGACACAGGCTCTGAGACCAGCAGTAACTGGCTACGCGAGCAGCTGCTGCTCCTTGAGAGGCACGTGACTTGAAGAAAATTATTTAACGGCTTCGAGCCACTGTTGGCTCATCTATAAGACGAGGATAAAATCAATTACCTCGCAGGGGTGTTGTGACAACTAAATGAGCTAAGCACCTGGCAGAGCCTGGCACCTAGCAAGCAGTAAACGTGGCACAGCTTTAAATAGAAATCCATTTCTCATGCATGCCCTCAGTAAGCAGATCTCTGGATTACAATCATTTTTTACCTTCTTTGCAAGTACAAAAACATTTAGGCCTCAAGTAGACAAGACAGAAGACCATGCCCTTTTGCTGCTCAAACTTCAGCCCTGGTAAACAATCTTGCATGTAAGAAGCCGTGCCAGCAGCGGCCTGTGAGTCAGTAAAATGAGGAGGAGGCTTTGGAATTAGTTTCAGAAGCCAGAGCTCTCCCTCCTGTCCTCAGATCATCAAGAACACTGTTACCAGGCAAGTATCTATTTACTAAGAAAACTGCACCAAGAGCAGAGTTTTTAAAACTGAACCCAAACGATGCTTGGAACATAACTGCCTTATTAAATCACCTCTGCACATGTTTTCCAGCCTTTGCTCATGCATATACATGTTCTGTAGAATTTTAAGTGAATCTATACATTCCATTGCCTTTCACCTCATATTGTATCAACTATATTCATGATGTTGCCAAATTACACACTATCACCTCTTAAAATCGCTGCAGCTAATTCCACTGAATTGATTGGCAATCACTTACTGGCAATTACTGGCAATCAATTTCTCTATTGAGAATTCGTAGATTCAGGGTGCTTTCATGGAAAATGTGGTGCAAAGCCTTTGCAATCAGAATGACAAGATCTGAAACCTAACTGCTTTCAGCTTCTCCATCAACTAAGCTCACAGACGAGACGTTTCATCTTTCCAAAGTCCACTTTTTCCTCTGTGAAATATCCTCAACACAAGTTTGCTTCAAGAAGTCAAAAAAGAGATGACAAACGTAGTATTTAATTTCCCTTGTCAATTCTTCGCAATTATACGCTACACAGCAGCAAACACCTACGTGAACAGCTTTTTCATCCTACTGGATTGTTTCTTCCAGATAAATTTCCCAAAAACAATTATTGGGCTCAAGAGTAATTTTATTTTTATGGTTATCACAATCTCTTTCCAAACGGCCTTCAAAAAGATTATAAAAATTTACACTGCCCAGCCTTCCATCTGGCTAGGATTTTGGCAGGCATGGCCAGGATGCGCAGAGGTACGGGAACTCTGAGAGTTCAATCCATGAAATGGAGGCCTCCTACTGTCCAGATGAACTCCTGTGCGTAACACTCAGTGGACAGCCCCACCAGCCATTTGCTACATGCAACCCCGTGTGTTAAGAGTCTGCAAAGGGCCCTTGCTGTGCAGAGAGCTTCACAGAGGGCAGCAGCGGCCCTCACTCCTCAGCTCTTCCCGGGGTCTTCACCCCACCTACTTCATGTTCTCCTGCCTTGTTTCAGACTCCTCCACATTTCCCCACTCTTAGCCTTACCTTGCCTCGTTACTGCTTCTGCCCTTGTGACTCTGGGTCTGTAAGACCTGTTCTCATGACAGTCTGTCTCTCCGAGGCTACAGTGTCTTTAGCTACTTGACTAATAACAATAACCACAGAAGCCACCCTCCTGTTCACTCAAGACCTAACGTGGCAGGCGCCATCCTGGCATGCTATTTAATCCTCACCATGATCCTATCAGGCAAGTGCTATTTTTTTCCATTTTACATGTACAGCAATCAAAACTTAAGAGGTCTGTTTTTTCATACAGAGTCACACTTTCATTCAATCAACACATATTTGCTAAGCGTCTAGCATCTTGCTGGGCTGGTGCTGGGTACCAGACCTGCAGCAGAGGTGGCACATGTTAAACAAGTATACAGTTAAGGACACAGTGGCGAACAGCTGGGAGATCCTTGATAGCAAAGGTGTTGAGTCCCTGGCAGAAGAGGGAACAGTGAGTTAAGGAAAAGAATTAGGGACAGCATCCTTAACCAGGGTGTATAAACACCACGACAGCAAGGTGCAGAAGCCAGACAGTCACACAAGAGGCAGTGGACGTCCCAGGCACAGAAACAACCTGGGTGTGGCTGTGGAAAACCAGTGGGTGTGGCTAGAGCACAGCGCACAGCGGAGCGGGGCGCAAGCTGAGCTCCAGGGGACTGAGCACTTCCTAGCACCAGGGCACAATCTCCTGGGCCAGACAGGAAGTTCGGGATTTAATTTTAAAGTCAAATAAACATAAAAGGGTCAGCTGAAAACACAAACTGATGGGGTAGAAGCTGCAGTGGAAAGAACTTCAGGTCAAGGACGCTAGTGCTTGCTGAGCACAGGCTGTATTCAGGCATCGCGCCTGGGGCTTTCCATAGCATAGCTCTTGAGTTCCTCCCATAACTGAATCAATGACCACGGTCCACTTTACACAAGCCGCTACTCATGTCGGGAAGTGGCCAAAGCAGACCCAAAGCCCAGTTCCCATCATCATCCACTCCATGTTGTACGCACACGCCACGGCACTCTGAAGCCTTCAGGGCAGTGCAAACAGAGTAGGTGCTACACTCTGGATAAGTAACTCACAACACAGACATGGAAGAGTGGTGTTTGTGTTTGGTGTTTGATTCTTCTGAGGCAGAGCCTCACTATGCAGTCCAAGCCAGCCTCAAACCCACTGCGATATTCCTGCCTCAGCCTCCTGAGTGCTAGCATCACAGATGTGAGTCACAGCGCCTGGCTCAAAGAGCAAACTTAAATATCCAAAGCTCCTTGCCACATCAAGTCAGGCTAAGCCAGGACCATGAATTTTCAACCAACAGGAATAAGGGCCACAATACGTGAACACCACCACCATCTCCGGTATCAGGAAATGAAGAAGTCCAGCAACGGGCAAACACAGAATCTGGGTAGAAAGAGGATGGGACAAGTGTTTTAGCGACACCTGGCTGAGCGTTTCCCCAGCCTTCCTTCTTAAGAGAGTCCACATGAAACCTATCCTCCTTTGAAGTGTCTAGCTACTGTTTCTGGCCTACGGTTTACACATAAAACCTCTGACAGACAAAAAGCCCATTTCAAGGAATTTATCCAAACAAAAAAAAACACATAACTGGAAAAAGATATATGCACAAGGACCCTTACTATAGCGTTGTTTGTAATAGGGATAAATGAGAAACAGCTTGAAATGTCCCACAGTAGGCAATTATGTAAATTATGATCCAACCCATTCATTTTAAAGCGCATTCCTATGAAATATTTTGGTCACTAAATAATGCCTTCCATTAGTATTAAAATGAAAAACTAACCGTGTCATTCTCTGTCAAAAGCCAGAATTAAACCATTCTATAAATTGATAAAGGCAGCTGCCCAGACTGGTTATTCCTGGGCAGGCTCTAGATGTTCCTCAGTTCAAACTTCAAAAAACAAGAAGGATGTTAGGGTCCCGAACAGCTCACGGCAGAGAAGCGCTGGGCTTCACAGAACGCTACCTTGGCCAGGCCTCCTTCGCCACGGGTGCCGCCCGGTACACTACCATTCAGAAAGGACCAGTGAGGAGGCGCCTACTGAACACCAAGCCGACTCACCCACTTCCCACCGCCCGCCAGGCTCCCCACACAAGTGATTACATCCACTCCTCAGGAGGACCTGGACCATGGGTCACCCGTCAGAGACTCAAAGGAAGGCCCACCCACCAGGGAGCGCTGCAGAGCTCAGAGAGGAGAGCCCAAGGACTTCTGCCAGCGGCCTGAGTTCAAGGTGCAGTAAGACCCCAGCCCGAGGGGAGATAGCTCGGGGGGGGTCTAGGCACCTGCCTGGCAAGCTCAAGGACCAGGGTTTGATCCCCGGTACCACGGAAACTGAGCGTGGTAGCGCGCGCACGCGCACACACACACATACACCTGTAATACCAGTGCTGGGGAGGCTGAGACAGGAGGACCACTATGAGTTTGAGCTGTGTAGTGAGACTGTATCACAGAAATATCCCAGCCCTCGGGGGCCCCCAGAGCCCATGTGTCCAAGGGTAGCCTGGATGTCCTGAAGCTACAGCCCCTCCAGCGTGACACCCTGCGCTCTCTAAGTCCCCGGAGGACCGAAGCCCCTTGGCTCCCAGCTTCCTCCCTTTGGCCCACCGCACCACAGCAGCTTCGCTCCTCACCTTGCCAGCAGCCTTGCCCCCCGCCCCCCACGTCTTCGGAGGCCTCTTCCTCTGGGCTCGTGCCTGGGCAAGCTCTGCAAGCATGACTGCGCTCATTTCCCTCCCGATAGGAAACCCCCTAGGGGCTGACCTCCCTGTCACAGGAGGCCCCACAGCACCTGGCTCTTCCCCCACTTTATCACCGTTAGGTTCCTCTCCACCATCCCAGTCAGACTGAGCCTCCCGACAGGGAGACACCCCTGGCCTTCACCCACGCAGACTCCGGAGCCCCTGGCAGGCAGACTGGCCCAGGGCACAAGCGCGCCACTGCTGGTGTGCGCGCGCACGCGGATGAACCTGAGCACAACCAGGGCGGCCTGCATCTTCTCAGGCCTACGTGTACCATCATGGAGCCCTGCCTAGCTCCCCTTCAGCCCCTGAGCCTCCTAGGCCTCCTGCTCCTTCCCACTGGCGGTGCCCTTCTCATTTGCATAAGCTCCATTTCCATTTCTTTTTTCATTTCCCCTCCTTCCCCTCCCTCCATCCATTGCTCCACTTCCCAAATGAAAGAGATGTCCCCTACTTCCCATCATCTCTGTTACTTTGTTCTTTTACTTATATTTTGAGTTTCTCCTATAGGAGAAAACATGTCACACTTAAAGGTCCTGCCTGATTTATTTCACTTAGTATTAAGGTTATGGTCTCAAGGTGCATCCATGTACTTACTTAAGTTTATCCTTCTTTATGGCATAGTAGTACTCCACAGTGTACAAATACCATGTTTTATCTGTTTATCTGTTGATGGGCAGATGGGCTGTTTCCAAGAGTTAGTTCTTATAAATTGTGTTGCTATGAGTGTGGGTGTGCACATACACTGCAATGTGATGACTTTAACTCTTTAGGGACTAAATGCAGCTGCCAATGACTGGAACAGTTTCTCCTTTACATCTAGCCTCCCAATATACAAGCTGAGTATAAGCGTAGCTCAGTGGCACGGCGCCTGCCTGGCAAGCCCCAGCTCCTGAGTTCAATTCTCAGTACAAAAAAAAGTTAGCTTTAGCTGCCACAGGTATTTCCTATAACACCCCACAGAAAGCTCAGTCTCCCACCACAGGAAGATCTATGGCCTGAGCTACTACATGAAGCTGAGGCCAAATGAAAAATGTCAGTGACTTACAAAAGACCTGAAAGGGAGACACGAAAACAGTGTGGTCATTTCAATTTCAGCTGCAGAATTTGCTCTTGAAAATGCTACAATAAAAGATATTAATGCCATAAAAACCTAACAGCAGCCAAAGGACCACAGTCATAAAGAAAAAACATAAATCCTAAAACGTATTGGCGTAGAAGGCTCTCCCTCACCTGCAAGTGAGGCAGAAGCCGGGCCATCAAGAGCAGCCTGGGCAAGAGGAACTTGAGCCACGTGGCAGAGAGGGGAGAACGGCAGTGCGTGCGTGCGTGCGTGCGTGCGTGCGTGTGTGCGCGTGCGTGTGTGCGTGCGTGGGCCGCGCTCCCGCCCGGAGTCCCGCCACGCTCGCCCGTGCTCCCAACAGCTCCGTGAGCAGCACCGCGTCTACGCCCATGTCCAAGGTGAAGCACACACAGCACGGCCCAAGGGCACCGGCAGAAGCGGGCCCACGGGCGGTCCGGCTCTCCACGCTGCGGCCCTCAGGCAGCACAGGCTGTGTCTGGGAACTGCACGGCCGCTTCACATTCCGAGCCTCATTTCCCCTACATGTGATAAAGACTGGGATTCGAGACTCGTTCTGCTTCGAAACGCAGACAAGAAAACGTGGGCCCAAAATTTTACAATTCTGTTATATCTTCCTGTCTAGAAATGAAATTTAAAACTGTACCCTTCAAAAACAAGTAGAAGCTCTGTGTCTCAGAAAGCTGCTTTAATATTAAAGGAATATAACAAAGAATTTACCACAAAATGCCCGGCTCAGAGCAAGAGCTCAATAAACAGCAGCTATTATTACTCTTATGATAAAACAGGAACAACCATTTAACAGCAGAGCATATTTTAATTATATAGGATGTGGAATAATCAAATCTCATTCGTTTGAGGCCCCAGACCCCACAACACAGATCACATTGTACTGCTGAAATTATAACAACTCAGAGCTCAGAAATTACTTGTTTCCATTAGAGATCTGACAAGTCATTTCTTCAATTGGTCACTGGTGGTTTGCAGATAACTATTAGCAGTAATGAGTATTCTAAATTAAATCCAGAGACAGCACCACTCTGTTCTGTAAAGACAACTGGGAAGAGGGAAACATAATTGTGGAGCGCCCTTCTCTCTGTGTCCTCCGTCTTGTCTCTGATAAATATCTCCTGTGTCTTGCATAGTATGGATTTCATTTGGTTACAAATGAAGAAGGGTCTAATTCTTCCCAAGATAAATTAGAACGGTGAGCAGGTAACTTGTTAAAGAGAATTGGAATTGGGAAAATAACCTTATTTTCCTATTACTTGACAACAAACCCCTCCATTAACAAATGAAAGACAAAACACTGGAAAACATTAATTATCGAAAGCTGAATCTATCACCAAGTAATCCATGGGTAGACAACTGCCACACAGCCCTGAGCGGGCTGCTCACCCTCCATGCAACAGCAACACCCCACAGAATGAACGGGGAGACACACAGCAGGAAAAACCACCACTCTGGAATCATTAAAAACCTGGAATCAAATCCCAGCCCCACCCTTTCCATTATATGATGACAAATGGTTCTCTCCCCCGCTTAGGATTCCTGATCTCTAAAATGGGACTAGACGAAACACCTCCAGAGTCCTAGCAAAGAACAACAGGGGCCATCTACCACACGCCTTCCATGAGTGGGAGGCCCTTGACAAACGTTAGCTCTCCTCGACTATGCAACACGTAATTTCTTCATCTTCAGGACACCAGAAACATGCCACGGCCCAAAGCTGGAATTGGCTGACCCTGTCAGAAGCAGCAATGGCCGGGGATAGGTCTGGAACAAGCCTACGGAGCACGCCCGGGCCCCGGGGCTCCTCCCACCTCTCGGGTCATTCAGCTTCATCCTCACAAATCCCAGCTCCCTCCTGCATCGGGCTGGCCAGCAGCAGCAGAGATGATGAACCTGACCAGCCGCTCAGGAACCACAGCCCACCAGCATATCAACTTACATTTTCAAAGTCCTTCATATTTCGCACTCTGGTAGGAGACACTTTCTCTTCTGGTGCAGTTGGGAGCACTATAAAAAGGCAAAACAGACAAAAGAAAATGTCATGGCACGCAGACACTGCCCGTAGGGACCACCCTAGAGAAGAGGAAACTGGAGAAGTTCCTTCCGTGTACCCTGTTGGCATTTTCTGCCTGTTGTGATTTACAGATTTGAGACCAGAGACAGCTCTAAGTCACATCACTTCAAATGCTGACAAATGACTCCAACTTTCCCCAGTGTAAATGTGTGTTGGGGGCTGAACCCAGAAAACGTGCTGGGCATATGGCAAAACACACTGCCCCAACACGTGTGTCCTCATCTTCACATGCTGGTAACAAAGCATTGAATCAAAGCATGTTGACACAGGAGTTGGCAAACTTCTTTGAAACACCAGACAACAAATATTCCGGCCTTCCAGGCCACACACAAAGCCTACAATCTGTCACCAGCTACCCAACTCCTCAGCTACAGCACAAAAACAGCCATAGCTAACTCGTGAAGTAGCCTTGTTCCAACAAAACTTTACTCCCAAAAGCAGGCAGCAGGCGGGAAACTGAAGACCTCTGTTTTGAGTAAAAGCCATGGCAGCAATCTCTTCACAGCGTCCTTGATTCCACAGACATTAGACACCTCCTCTGCCTTCAGCACTATCCTGTAAGCTGGAGAAATAACAGGGCAGGAGACACATCCTTCCTAATCAAGTGGGCCAGACATAGAGAGGAAAACTGCTAACGCACCCAGCAAAGTAGCCGGTGCCACACGGATATTTTGTAAACACACGTGGAGTGAATGAACTCACTCACTCCCCCATCAGAGCCCCCATCAGAGGGCCTACTTTCTGTCAGGCTGCCTTCTCGATGTGCCCATATCAGGAAACAAATAGTTCCTATTCCAGAGGGGGTTGATACACAACAAGTAAAATAATGGGGAACTGAGTAATACATTCAAAGGTAAAAAGCTATGGAGAAAAATAAAATGAACAAAGATGGGAAATCCAGGGGTGGGGAGAAAATCCCATGCAATTTGAAATAAGGCCATCAAGGACGGTCTCACTGAGAAGGCCACTCCATGCGGGCTTGCAGGGGAGCAGCCAGTTACTCGAGAAGAACACTCCAGGTGCAGAGGACCCTGGGTCAGAGCATGCGCAGGGGTCTGAGAACAGCCAACAGGCAATGGCTGGAGATCAACCAACAAAGGGCACAGCGGAAGAGGAACTGTGAGGGGTTTGGGACGAAGGACTGCATCTCGCCTAAGGACTGAGTAGCCACTGGTGGATCCGGAGCAAGGGAGTAGCAGGAGACTCATGTTGCTCCAGGCTCCCTCTGGCTGCCTGGCGGAGAACAGACCTTAAGGAACTTTGGAGAAAAACAAAAGATCCAGTCAGAATGATGGGATAATCTAAGCTAGAGACGTGCTGGTGGGCCGGAGTGTCAGTGGATGAGAACTGGTTCGACTCTGGCTACTTTAAAAGTCACCAACAGGAATAAATAAAATGAAGTGAAATATATAATGTTCACAGAAAACCATAACCAAGTAAGTCAGCAAAGGTGCTCTGAGCTAAGTTCTAAAGAAACAGGGGCAGGCACCAGGCTGACGACATACCCAGCAAACAGCCCAGATGAAAGCCCAAAGGTGGGAGGGGGCATCGTGTTTGGAAAGCACTGAGCAGCAAGAGGCTGTGTAGGGGTCTGTGCAGACTGTGCAGAGCCCTGCGCACCAGACTAGGGGCGCAGAGGGCGCGGTGGGTTTCTCGTTTCTGTTTGGGGCTGCTCTGCCACCTGTTCTCACGCACGATGCTGCCCGCTTCTTTACTCCTACCTAGGCCTTAGTTCAGTCTCAGCTCCAACACTGGCCTCTCAGGACACTCTCGCCCAACCCATCCAGGTGACTCGCTCGTCCCTGCTCTCAGCACCCGACACGTCCCCCACCCGACGTGGACATATCCCTTCACCCAACTCTGTGTTCTTAGCTTGAAAGTACTGACGTGCCACGGTGGGGCTCAGTGCTAAGCTCAGCATGGCATGAAGCAGAAGAACAAAAGCTGCTTTTTGCATATCTCACTTTGGAGATGAGAAAAAAAAGAAAAAAGAAAAACACAAGTCAAAATATCTCTAAGATATTCCAACAGATTATTAGCACTGCCCACACAGACACTCGGGATAGCATTCACTGGATCTCACACCAAAAGCTGTGAGGCGTGCTCAGCCAAATCCAAACTGCAAAGTCTCCTGATAATCCCACTTAAATACAGCGCACTGCTTATTGACTCAGGGACGTCTCCTACGGCCCCAGCAGCTACTCGTCCAAAGGGCAGGCCTGTGTAGGAATGTAGACCTCAGCCTGCAACTGGAGCCCAGCGGCCTGCCAGGAAGGCCATGGCGCATGAAAGCCCTGATGGCAGCTTTCCTGGGCCTCCAGGCGCTCGGCAGTGGAGACGCACGCAAGCCCCACACCAGGTCCGCTCAGCAGTTCCATGTTGGCCTCCCCCAAGTCATTCAGGACAGCAAACGCTGGCTGAACCCTACAGGCTTGGTAGTGGGAAAAAAAACCCAGTCCCATCCATTAATTCCCCCAGTCCAGTGCTTGTTTTCGAAAGCAGGGGGAGAGCAAATCAGTACGACATGGGACATAAAATGCTGCACCACCCACTGTGCACCAGGACAAGCAAGCTCCAGACCCCAGACCTGGAGGCCCAGCCCCAGGCTGCAAGATGCTCCCAAACTGCCCCCAATCTACCGTCCATCCCCTTGTTCCCCCTCAAGAGAATCCCAGATCTGTATACTTACTTCTATTTCCCAACCCGGCACTGGGGCTGATGCCATCCGGGTCATCTGGTAAAGGGGGAACAAGGCCACTAGAAGAGAACACACAGGAAAAGAGATGAGAGGGTCTCTAAACAACAGAGACAGCGAAGGATGTCCAGACTGCAGGTGACAACCAGCAGGCCAGGCCCGGTGGGCCACACAGGTGAGCTACCGGGGAGGCATGAAGGGCAGAGCCTAAGACCTCAGGCTTTGGGGCTGCGTCCCAGCTCTAACACTCAGGAGCTGGAGACCTGCAGCACGCCCACTCACTCACTCACTCATTCACACAGCAAAGGCTGAGCGGCTGAATACATACTAGGTGCAGAAGCCCCAGGCCAAGGACAAGCCGCTGAGGTTTCCAAGTCTTAAAGCATTCTCTGTCTGATGAATACATCACAGCAAGGCAGCTCAACATCAATGCACATGAACACCTAGCACGTAGCAAGCGCTAACCACGTGACACCTAATACTCTCATTGTTGTTATTACTATGTATCAACACCACCCAAAGTTTTATGAAGGCCAAACAAAAATACAGAATTCGCTGGTTCAAGACATTGTACCAGTTGAATACTATAAACAGATACAGTGTAGATTTGGAGACAAGACGGAAAAGTAAGTCATGCAGGTGGTATGACTTGGCGCAACAGAAACTCCTCCGGGTCCCAGCCGAAGCGCTGCACGTGCCTCTCCCAGCCTCACATCTTCGGCTCCAAAGGGAGCAGAGCGGCTGTTTCACGGAGAGCCTGGCAACTAAGCAAGCAGTGCTCAGCATGGTGCCCGGCATGCTGTGGCCGCTACATACGTGGGAGCAGAGTAGCGCTCTCACTGTGACACATAGTGCGCTTTACAACTTCTACAACACTTAGCCACCGCTGGACCCGCCTGATTCCCTGAGGGTCTGTGTGTCTGTGAAGAGAAGGCTCTGAGGCCCAAATAATTCCAGTGTCACAGCCAGAGTCACAGGGCAGCAGAAACCCAAGTTAAGAGCCTAACCCCCAGTGACACTTCTCCGTCCCAACCTGCACACCAGGAGCTGAGCATCTGGCTTCACTCACGGGCAGCTTGCTCTTTCCTGCTTCTAACTCCAAATGCCTTGTGCTCCCTGGAAAGCCTTCCCCAGTCACCAAGCTCTGGCGGTAGAACGAGACCTTCAAGATCTGAGTCAAGCAAAAAAGCTGGAAAACTCATAAAAGTTCAACATCAGGAAAATGATTATATAGAATGTGTGTGCTCTGAAGATAACTGGAGGCTGAGGAAGCAGCTCAGAGCGGAATGCTTGCCTAGCATATGTGAGGGTCTCAGCCCTAGTACCAGAAAAACAGATAACTGCAAAAAACTGAAATAGAATATATCCTCAAACATGAAAATATATATATATATACATGGTCATTAAAATCCCAAATCCTTTTTTGGAACTAGGTGGGCTATAAATATATAACAAGACAAGGGAAATACACTAAAATATTTACATGTATAGGAAAATGAGAGATGTTTTCCTATTTAATTTTCTATAATTTTCAATTTCCTCCCATAAGCATCACTCATTTTTTTAAAACTTAATTTTAAAAATGAAAGTCCAACTTCAACCGCTGCCTTTCACAAATGCTCAGAGACCCAAGTTCACAGACCAGCCTGCTGGCCAGCCTGAGCCTCAGGTCCAGGCCCATGTCCTTCATCCAGGCTTTTCTCCACCACAGCCATGACATGCACTTGGACAGGCTGAAGTGTCCACCCACAACTCAAGCCAAAGTCAGTCACACCTGGAAACTACCCCAGCAGGCAAAGCCGAAGATTTGGATCTTAGCTTGAAATGGGCCCTAGCTAAAGTTGCCAAGTTCCCCCTTGGGCTTTCCCCGTTGGCCCACTTTTAAAATGTTCTGTATCTCTGTCATTTGCGTGGTTCAGTCAGTTTTGCCCACACCTCAAACCCACACTGATGGCTTCGGTTCTCTTCCCATTCTGATCACTCACTCTGGACAGCAGGCGGAGCCCCCTAACTTTGCCCCAGCGGGTGGGAGTGGCGGTGAGGACTGAATAGACACAGGCAGAGCACTTCCACAGCCACTGCTGTGCGTCAACTGTTTGCTGAATGAATGGTCTCACCGGTCTCACCTGAGTGTCACCACCATGGCCTCCCGGCTGGACCACTGCTGCTCTAAAGAAGCAATGTCCTTCCATGCTGGTCTATCTACCAGCCACAACTGTCTTTCACACCACAAAACCAACAAGGGCCACGTGTTTCACTGGGCATGTTGCAAGAGCCGCAGATGGGACTGGGCGTCACGTGCAATAAACAACATCAACAAGCACACTTTTGTTTGTCCTTTAACAAGTCCTCTTTCATTCTATACAATTCATTTCGTTATTGGTAATTCCTAGCTTCAATATTCACTTTTAATTAGAAAAAACATAAATACAAAAAATACAGCTGAATCTAAAGCCTGGAACCACTGATGTGACAAAGATGTCCCCTTCCAGGCCTTGCAAACTGTCTATACATAGACATTGAAACATTGTATTATTTTTGACTTAAAAAGAAAATAAATGCAATCAAACAATATATATGTGTATATATAGACATATATGTATATATATATATTATTCTGCAATGTATTTCCTCTACTTAAGATGTGTCCTAAAATTGTTCCGATGACAGCACAAATGGATCTGCTTTAATGTTTTTAACTCCTACCAAGCATTCCATAGCAGTGGTTTGGTTTTGGTTTTGGTTTTTTTTTCAAATTTTATTGACCATGCTATATAAAAGAATTCCTTAATTCCTGAAATATTTTATATTCTGTTCCACTTTTTAAAAATCAGTTGCAACCTACGAAGTGAAATATCACGAGCTACCCGTGGAAGACAGTCCAAAGGACATGAGAGGATGTGTATTTACCCAGGCCTCTACTGACGAAATTCAATTTGACTCCAGGTATTTCTTTTATAAACAGTGCTACATGAATATCTTCATACCGGCCCCACTGTGCACATATGAGAGTTCTCCAGGACAGATTTGAGGATACATAACACAAAGTGGAATTGCTGAGTCAAAACACACATTTTTCTTTAAACCAGGCAAAGGTGTGAATAAACATTTCACCGAAGAAAACATACAGGTGGCTAATAAGCACATGAAATGATATTTAATATCATTAGTCATCACAGAAAAGTAAGTAAATTCCACAGTGAGATCCACATTACACCTACACAGACAGCTATAGTCAAAAAGACAGCTATTACAAGTGTTGGTATGGAAGTGAAGAAAACTAGAAGCTTTAAACACTGCTGGTGAGGGAGACGAAAGGTACAGCCACTTTGGAATAGACTCTGGCAGTTCCTTAAAATATTAAAGAGCTAACCATATGACCCAACAATTCCACTCCTAGTTATGCACCCAAGACAAGTGAAAACATATATCTAAATGAAAATTTATATAGAAGAAATGTTCATAGCAACATTATGCACAACACACAAAAACTGATAGGTGACATTATGGTTTCTATCTAGATGAATGAATACACAAAATCTGATAGGTGATATTATGGTTTCTATCTAGATGTCCCCCCAAAGCCTCATGTAATCATGGGAAGAGGGCTTTTCAGAGGTGGCTGGATCTAGGGTGTGTTATCCTGGGATCAGTGATGCTAGGACGGGCACATGGTGCAATGCTAGGATTACAGCACCGCCCCCCCCCCAACCCATGTGAGTGCTACCCACCCTACAGATGGAGAGCCTGGACCAAGGTAAGGGACAGAGAGAAGGTTGCTGCTCCTTGCTTACTGTTTGCTGCTGCTTTGCTGCTTCGAAGCTCCACTGCCTTCTGCCATCACACCCTGCCTTGGAGCCAGCTAACTACGGACTGAAACCTCTACAAACTGAAACCTCTACAAACTGTGAGCTAAATAAAACTTTCTTCCTTTGACCTTGGGTGTTGGATACTTTGAGTCAGCAATGAGAGAAAAGTTACTAAGACACTGGGCACGAAGACTAGTTCTTGGCCAAGGTTACGTGCTACCACATGGATGAGCCTCACAGAAGCTCACATGCTGTGAGACACCATCTCTAGGAATGCTCAGAGGCAAAGGGCTGACCAAGGTTCTGCAGGGCTGAGGGGCGGCAAGAGGCACCCAGCAGCAGGGAGGGAAGCTGATGACACAGAGCTGCTTTCGGAAGCATGAACATGTTCTAGGAGGATGGCTGCACGATTCTGTGAATACTGAATCTGGGCGTGGTGGCACGTCATTGCACCCCTGGCTACTCAGGAGGCTGAGGCACGAGGATCGAAAGCCTGAGACCAGCCGGGCACCTGGCAAGCCTCTGTCTCAAAATAAAGAATAAGAAGGGCTGGGGCACAGAATAGTATGAAGGCCTTGGATTCAACCCCTAGTACTATGTAATTAATCAGTTAATTAACAAATTAAAAATAAAATTAAAATGACTGGAATACAGCTCAGTGGTCCAGCATAGGTCTAACATGTATGAGACCCTGGGTTCAATCCTCAATTCCAAAAGAAAAAAAAAAAATTTTTTTAATATTTTTTTCAAAAGCACTAAATGATATACTTTATTTTTTTTTAATGATATACTTTAAATGGATAAACTTTACAGCAAATAAATATCTTCTCTTTTTTGTTCCAAGTACTGGAGCCCAGTGCCTTCATGCGGAGCTATTTCCACAGCCCTGTTTTATGTTTTGAGTCAGGGTCTTGCTAAATTGTGCAGGCTGGCATTCATCCTCCTGCCTCAGCCTAGAAGAGCACTGGGATTACAGGTATGCGCTACCACTCATGGCCATAAATTATACTTTGATAAAACTTTTTTATCACACATCATAGGCATAATCTTTACTGTTAATAATGCCAAATTGTGTTCCACAAGGACTATGCCAGTGAACAGTCTGTGCATACAACTCTTCACTAATAAAGTAGTATTTTACTACTAAATATGGGGTCTATGATATGTGCTTTTCTTTTTTTTAAGTCACCAAACTAAATGAACTGATTCAACTAATATACGTACTGAGGCTCTGTTCTGTGCCAGACACAATTCTAGGTGCTGCAACACAGTGGGGAACAAAGCAATGCTTTGTCCAGACCTCACATCTTGGGGGGCACCCTCAATCCAAAGCAGCCATCCTACTTACCATCAAGCATTCCCCAGAAATTCCAGCCCACTGTCCTATATCCTGATTTTCTCCTGCGAGCCCAGGAAGGCACCCTGCCCATGGAAGTACAAGCTGTGTCAGCAGAAAACAAGTGCTTAATGGCCACATGCTGGAGGAGCTCAGGGGTAATAAGCCTAGGCTCAGACCTTAGGATACCCAGAGTGGGCAAAACAGACTCCTAGGCACATACAAAGCGAAGTGCCCGGTGCTGTGGTACAGAGGATCCTGTGCAGGAACAGCGCATTGAGCACGAGGATAAAGCTGGCCAACATCCCACGCTCCTCCAGCAGCGCCAGGCACTGAACACACAAGGTCTCACTCCATCTGCATATTCAACGCAATGCGTATTATCATTAAAAAGTAACTGGAAAGGGTTAAGAGACTCACTCAAAGCAACCAACCCAGGAACCAGCTGGACCAGGACTTATGCCCAGTGATCTAGAGCACCATGCCAGCGTTCTTTCTGTATCACCAGGCAGAACCTAATAAAAGGCCTTTGCTTGGGTGAGGTTCCTGGGGCCAGAATCTGGGCCTACATTTCCAGAGCCACAGCTGTCCTCAGCACTCACGGGCAATAACGTTGGGAGGGAACAACACAGACTATCCTAATTCAACAGAAATTTAAGAACACACTGGACTACAGGTGACTGAGTCTTTAACACCAGGGCTTAGAAATTACCATGCAGAAGAGGACTCAGAAAGTAGCACACAGTAGCACAATAAAAAGGTGAGATTTGACAAGAGATTACTCTCTTCATTGTTATCACCTAGTGGAGACCCTGTCTCTCAGACTATTTTGGACACTCTTCTAAGAACCACCCCACCCCAAAAGCTCTCCAAGATCTTCCCAAACCCTCTCAATCCAAATTGGCTCAGAGACCTGGCTGGAAGGCAGGACAGGCTTTGAAGTCAGGAAGCACAGATTTTACATCCCGACGCCATGCGCTCTTGGGTGATCCCGGAGCATGCCTTTCAGCCTCTGAGCCTCAGTGGCCCCACTTCACAAGGGGACAACAAGATCACCTCAAAGGTCCCCGCTTATTCAGCAATTAGCAGTCTCTGATACCTTGATATTGGTTAAGCACTGTACTTACAGAGACAGAAGAAATGTAGTTGCTGCTCTTAAATCTGGGTGACATGTTCATTAATGACCAACATCTTCAGTGTCCAGTACTGAAGCCACCAGCCACAGGAACCCACGAAGCACTTAAAATGTGCTTTGCCCAAATTTTGCTGTATGCATAAAATCCGCGCCAAAGTTCAACAATTTAGGAAGATGAAAAAAGATGCAAACTGCTTCATCATTTTTTTCTAATTACAAATTAAAGTAATATATGGAAATAATAGGCAAAATAAAATGTAAAGTATTATAGAATTCACTGCTTGGCAGGGCAACAGTGGTGATGCACGGGCCAAGCACATGATGTAGCCTGGGCTTGACTCCCCAGCACTACAAAAAAGAAAGAAAGAAAGAAATCATTTTTTTTTTTTTCTTTTACTCTTTCAAAGGCGGCTGCTAGAAAATTTCAAATGATGTGCACTGGACAGTGCTAGTTAATAAAACCAGGTGAGGTCAACTAGGATCAGAGTCAGATAAGGTGATCAGGAAAGGTACAGAGGGCCCAGCTGAGGCTTGGGAATGGGAAGATTCCCCAGCACGGACACCTACGTTGAGCTCTGAAAAATAATAAACCTCGATAAGGCGAAAAAGGGGAGTCGGGTGGGGGGCAGCTCAGGGAGCCAAACAGCAAGTCCACAGGTCTGTTGGAAAGAAACACAGCAAGACAGTTTGTGACACAGCTCGGCAGTCGGGCACAGGGGGAAGAGCTTGGAGAGGGACAGGGACGGGAAACTAAAGAGGGGAGGCTGCAGAAGGAGATGGGTCCAGATTATGACGGGCCCGGGAAAGACTTCCAATTCGGAGGGTGGCAAGGAGCCCCACGACTCAAGAGTAGGTAAAACACCAGGGAAGGTATTCAGCACTTGGGTTCTGTAAAGGCAGGCAGAAGAAGGCATGGAGAATGGCCACAGAAATCCTGCGGAGCTATCCAGGGTAAGCTACGAGGCTGAACCCTCCGAGCGTCATTTTAATTCTTATGCCAACCCGAGGCTTTGGACCATTTTATAGATAATAAAAACTGGAGCTCAGCTAGGTGTGGTGTACATGCCTATAATCGCTGTACTCTGAAAGGCTATGGAAAGACACACAGATCTGACCCCAGCCTGGGTGGTGTAGCAACTTAGAGACCCCGTCTCAAGAAACAAAAGGGGGCCTTCGATGTAGCTCACTGCAAAGACCACACGTCCACAGCAGCAGCCTGTGAAGGTAAGATGTACAAATTCAAAGCTTTCAAGTATAATAGTAGGGGCTATTAGACATGTGAAAAGGACAGGGCGATCCAGGTGAGAGACAGCGGTAGTCACACGCAGAGAAAGGGACAGGATGAACTTTCGCAGTAGCCAGAGCTAGCTACAAAGGGCCACACTCTTTGTCTTATACCTAATAGGAGGATCTCAATAAACAGAGTACGATGTGAGGGCGATCTGGCTGCGACATCGGTCACCCCACTGATCGCCAGGGTTGATTCGGCTGATCTGGCTGGCTAGGCGGGTGTCCCCTTCCTCCCTCAACAATTCATGTGCGTCCCTCCCAAAGCTGTGCACTCGGTCAAAGAGGACAACCACCCCCGATAGAGGAGGACCGTTCCTCAGTCAAGGGTATACGAGTAGCTGCGCTCTCCTGCTAAACCTCCAAACAAGCTCTCAATAAACAGAGTAAACTTTTCCCAGATTTGCCCAAGATAGGACCTTTTGATGCCTATCTTGCTGTCCGGGTGTTACGGTTTACATTAAATGTTCCCCTAGAGCCCCAGATGCTCATAGGTGGGTTTTGTGGAATTGACTCGATTAGGAGGTTGTGGCACTCATCAACAGATTAGTCCACTGATGAGTTTATAGCTAAGGGGGACGTGAGGAGATGAAGCCTGGTCAGAGAAGAGCTGCAGGGGGTGTGGCCCGGAAGCGTTTGTCCTCCTCCCTCGCTCTCCCTCAGTTCTCACAGCCCTGTCATGCACTGTTTCACCTCTGCCACACTTTGGAGTCAGCGAAAACTCCCACCTGAAGCCTCTGCAAAATGTGAGCCAAAATAAACCTTCATCCCTTAAAGCTCTGGGTGTCAGGAACTGTGTCTCAGAGATGAGAAAGTAGCCAAGACAAGAGGCATAAAAGTTTACTGTGCCCACCTGACTCTTAGGAGCATGGGTGCACACAACAAATAACAAAGCCATGCTCAAGTAGGATTTGAAAAAAGTAGCTGCCCTTCCCCAGGGCAATGAATAGATACTGTGGCTTCTTGGGCCTTCTCTTCTTCTTCCTTCTACCCACTCTCCAAACAGAAGTCCAGGGCCATCAAAGGGACCCGGAGCATACAGCATCCCACCAGGCCTCCAAAAAGGTCTCAGAGCCACCAACAGAATAATACTCCAACCCCTGTGCCAGGCTCACTGCAGGGCTTTCTCAGCATCATCCCCTGATTTCTACCACTACTGATAGTGCAGTTTAAACATCTCTAAATTTAAAAATCCAAACAAAAGCTCCAAATTCCTAAACTTTTTGAGTGCCAATATGACAGTTGCAAGTGAAAATTTCACACCTAATCTCATGTGGCAGGTCATGAAGTACAGGTACATTAAAATTACAGTACAAGGGCCGGCCAAACAGCTCAGCTGATTAAAGCACCTGCAAGCAAGCACAGGGCCAGGGGTTTGATCCCCAGGCCTGCTGGGCCAGCCCCACCTCCGAGGCATGCTGAGATGGCAATTAAGACTGGGCAGGGTGGCACAGGCCTGTAATCCCAACACTTGGGAGGCTGTAAACAGAAGAATCACTATAAGCGCAATCTAGTAGTGAGACCCTGAGTACCCTGTAGACCTTTCCCTAAAATATATTTTTAAAAAATAAGTATAAAATATAACGTGCATATGAAACAGTACATAAAGTATATATGAAACATAAATAAATTTCATGTTTAGACTTGGGTCCCATTTCCAATATGTTATTATATATATGAAAATATTTAAAAGAAATCCCAAATCTGAAACATTTCGAATCCAAGCCATTTCAAACAAAGGTCACTCAACCTATATTAGTAGTAACAATAACAGTAACAACAATACAAGGTCACTTCTTCAGCACTGATGCAGGCGTTGCTTCTTTTAATCTTCACTCTCATTCTAAGTCGACAGTACCTTCACCCAGTTTACAGTGAAAAAGCTGGTCAGGTCGCTTTTACCAGGGTCACTCAGCTAGTCCAGCTGGATTTGACTGCTATTCTATCTACAGGCGCTTGGCTCTGACCACTGCACTCCACTGCCTCTGTCCTAAGTCGCCACTGTGTGAACCCATAATCAAACGCTAAATATAAAGAGTACACCCTCTATAATGAATGCAAACCCCAAAGGAGAATAAACTATAAAGTGTTGCATGGTCCTGTCCCCCCAACAGCCCCCACTAACGCCATATACATGGTCCAAAAAGTTCTCCTGTACCCTGTCGCGCTGTCCTTCATATCCTTTCAAAGTACACCCCTAAAAGGGTCGAGGGCATTGCAGATCGCAGACTCCTAGGCCCCAAACTCAGCATCAGCAGGCAGGACCCCAAAGAGAGCCCTAGAACCCACACTCCCAGCAGGTGGGGCCCAAGAGACTTTGCCCGAAGGAACCCAACCCCACGCACTG
>PVKN010007239.1:0-27017 GCA_004027915.1 Capromys pilorides
AAAAAAAAAAAAAAAGTTCAGGAAATATTTATTTTATTTTATTTTTTATATTAATGGCTGGCTCAGCCTGCCCTGGGGGTGGAACTGGTGCAGCATGTGGTACCTGGGATTGAACCACCGTTTCTGCAGTTGCGTAAGCTTGCCTAAGCAAGTGCTTTAGACCGCTGAGCCATCTCGCCAGCCCAAGAGAGATTCTATCTTGTGATGGAGAATATCTCTTCCTAAACAGAGTGTGGGGTAGTGGGAAATTAAGAAAGAATGAGTGGAGATTATATGGTCTACTGAACAGTATAAGGGGACCTGGGATTTTTATTACACCTTTTATTCTAACAACCAAGATAGAGGGGCCATAATATAAATATATATATTTTATTATGGCAGGCTCAGCCTGCCCTGTGGATGGGGCTGGCACAGCATGTGGTGTCTGGGTTGAACCATAGTCCCCGTAGTTGCCTAAGCTTTCCTAAGCAGGCTCTTAGGGGCCGGGGAGATAGCTCCGTGGCACAAGTGCCTGCCTGGAAAGTGCAAGGTTATGAGTTTGAACCCTGGTCCCGCCAAAAAAAAAAAAAAAAAAAAAAAAAACATAGCTAAGCAGGCTCTTTAGAGCTGAACCATCCATCTTGCCAGCCCCTTATTTATTTATTTTATTATTTTGCAGAACCGGGGATTGAAATATATATATATATTTATAAGTATTTGTATATTTATGTATATATATTTATATAAGTATAAATATATTTTTTTTTAAACTGTCATTTGAGATCCTGATAATGCTACAGGCAGCTAAGTTAGATAGAAATATTATGGGTTGTCAGACAGGGCCAGGCTCTCAAGGAAACAGTATGGAAGACAAGGTGACTTTGCAACTTTGGAAGAGACAGACACTCCCCACTGTGGGAGTAAACCAAATGCAGCCACATATTTCCCTAGGGATGGACACCAGGAATTGTGTTTTTTTTTTTTTTTTTGGAACCGGGATCAAACTGATGACCTTGCACTTGCCAGGCAGGCTATCTCCCTAGCCCCTATCAATTCTTGAAAGAGCTGGAAAGAGTCACTTTCTGAACCCCCAACAGGAAGAGACACTGTACCATATCCTTGCCCACTTGCTTCCTCATTTGGTCCTGGATTTAATCAATTTTACTGAGTAGTGGTGCTTGTAATCTCATTGGTTGACCATAGTTTTGTGTCCAACCTCATGCCCACCTAAGGGAGTTCCCATGTTTTCCACTCACCCAATCATATGGTTTTACTCTATAAAACTCCCTAGAAGAGACAGCTTCCCAAGGCAACCCACTCAGATCCCCTTTCTGTCCCTCTGTTGGGCAGAAGCTTTCCTTCCCCCAGGTACCTTTCAGGTTGGGAGTTTGATTTTTTCCCATATATCATTTGGAGGTCATCCACTGGGCTTATTTTCCCTCTATAGTAATAGTAAGACCCTCTCTGAAAAAGACGAAAAAAGAAAAAAGTATATCTGTCACTTTTAAGTAACTGTCTTTTTTCTGCTTACTCTTTCCCACCACAAGCTCTATATAGCAGTTCTCCCATACCAGATTTAGAGTTCAGATTTTGGAATGCATAACTAATGCAGGAAGAAAAAAACTGATCTGGGGTGGATGACCTCCAATAGGGAACCTCCAAATGATATAGGGAAAACTGATCTCCCAACCTGAAAAGTACCTGGGATGAGTTCGTGTTCTCTAAAATTGAAGAATGAATTTTAGGAACAAACGGAGGTAATGAGCAGAATGTATGTATTGAGGGAATGAAAGCTCCTGAACGAGAGAGGAATAGGAGGGGGGTCCTGAGTGGGTGTCCCTTGGAAGCTATCTCTTCCAGGGACTTTTATAGAGGAAAACCATGTGGTGAAGCAGGTCTAAGGTGGTGGAGAACATGGAAACTCAATTAGGTGGGCATGTGTTAGGAGAAAGCTATGGTCAACCAGTGAGAGTACAAGCACCATTGCTCAGGTAAAATTGATTAAATGCAGGACCAAATGGGAAAGCGAGTCATGTAGCAAGCGAGAGTGAATGCAGAACAGAACTTTATCAGGTAGCCGTCTCGTAGTAGTCAGATTAATGTTTGTTCTGGCCTCCTCAGGATGATGATCAACCTCAGATGTCAACCTTTAAGGAAGTCAGCATTTGTTCGATCTTTGGTCTTTAGGTCTGGCCCACAGCGGGAGCATCCGTCCCTCCCATAGTTGCTAGATATCTTGCCTTCTGTGTTATCTCCTTCAAGGGCTTAGCCCTGTCTAACTGCCTATAATATTTCTGTCTAACTCAGCTACTGCAACATAACTTCTGTAAGCCAGCTGGCTAATAAAGATTGGATCTCTCCACTTGTCTAAAATGTGGTTTACTTTTCCTGCATCACAAGTAAGTTTGATTTTGCAGTAGCTTTTTTTTTTTTTTTTTTTTGTGGGACCAGGGTTTGAACTCACAACCTTGCACTTGCCAGGCAGGCACTTGTGCCTCGGAGCTATCTCCCCAGCCCCTCTCCTAGCTAATTTTGGATGGTAAATAATTTCATCAAACGTAGCCTGAGCATAACCAAAGGGAAACTGGAGCCTGGGTAGGTATTTTTAGGTCAAAAGGAAAAAAACAGAAATTTGAACCAACAAAACAGGGTTATTGCTGAACCCACCTGAAAGGGACTGCTCTGGCACTAGGGACCAGACCAGCTGCTCTCCTACAGACTATGGGGCTTTTGTAGGCCCATGGGGAAGGGGGAGGTCAGTGCAAGGGGGCTGTGGCTCCATGCCCAGAACAAGGCCTGTGAGAGTACAAGCGGGCATGGTTGCTTGAGGCTTGGCAAAGTGCAGGGAGGGGAGTGGTGGCTGCTGTCAGGAAAGTGCAGGGCTAATAATGCTGTGAACTACCAGGTACAGCAGTGCTCAGAGCAGGGGAGATTAGAGGGGTCTCTGATCAGGATGGTAGTGGTTGGATTCCTTTCATAACCTTTGCAACCGTTCTTTTATAGGGTTGACACTCAGGTGACTCTTAGATGCTCACAGATTTTCCCACTTGTCTCTGAATGTATTCTTTTTTTCTGATAGCATTGCCAGTTAGCCATCTGTAGCCTTGTCCTTTGGTTCCAAGGTAGATTTATGTGGTGATGTTTCATCAGAACATGACCTACATTGGAGGGGCCGTGCCAGATATGATTAAGTCAGTGTCATAGAGCCTGTCCTGCCCAGTTTGAGCAGTATCGCACATGTAGAAAGAGTGGGTCTTAGGCTGAATTTATTGGCAAGTCTAATCCTGTCTGTTCTGTAGGCAGCACTAGAAGAGAGTTTATGAGCAAGGTAGCTAGCTAGGAAAAGAGCCTGAGTTATGACACAGTGATCAACTATACTGATAAGAGTGAAAATAAGGACAGTGAACTTTAACTGTGGATCAAGCATGAACTTCCTTAGGCAACACAAACTGCTGCCCTCCCCCTACTACAGGGAGTTATAGCCCCTCCCTACTAAGTACCTGCATTTTGAGGAATTTAAAAATGCAAATAATCAGTTATTCTTTTATTTTTTTTTTAAATTTTATTTATTTGTTTGCTTGTTTTGTTTGTTTGTTTCTTTCTTTATTTATTTTGTGGCTGGCTCAGCCTGGCCTGGTGGTGGGGCTGGCACAGCATGTGATGCCGGGGATCGAACCGCAGTCCCTGCAGTTGCCTGAGCTTGCCTGAGCTTTCCTAAGCAGGCGCTTTAGACCACTGAGCCATCTCGCCGGCCCTTAATTTTAATTTTATTTATTTAGTTAGTTAGTTAGTCATTTGGTGGAACCGGGGATTGAACTCATGATCTTGCACTTGCCAGGCAAGCACTTATTCTACTGAGCTATCTCCCCAGCCCCACAACTCTTTATTTCTAATCTTTCCTTTATATTAATCCACAAATTCATCAAGCCTCAATTGAATTGAAAACTCAAATTTTTATTACTGCCCTTCTGTATGACCCAAGTCGACAAAGGGCACTTCTATGTTGTCTGTGATTCTCCATGGTCGCTAACTACTGATAAAACTGTGTCTTTCTCATTGGCAGTGAAGAAATGGCTTTGTGTTCTGGGAGGTAGAAGGAAACATAGGATAGATATAGCCAACTAGATAGGCATACAGTTCTGGCATGGTTTAAGGTGCACATTATAGAACATCCGTTTGCGATAAAATTCTTTTTTATTTTATTTTTTTCAAGATTTATTTTATTTATTTATGTTCTGGCTAGCTCAGCCTGCCCTGGAGGTGGGGCTGGCGCAGCATGTGGTGCTGGGGATAGAACTGCGGTCCCTGTGGTTGCCTAAGCTTGCCTAAGCAGGTGCTCTAGATCGCTGAGCCATCTTGCGAGCCCCACGATAAAATTCTTGATGAACACAAAACCACACTGTCCTGGGATGGTTTAGTGCCCTCGTTATCCTCCTAAGTGGTTCTTGTATCTGGCTCTGTAGCTGCTGGAGGTCTCCACCCGTGGGTACTTCAACCCTCCAAGGAGGAGAGTACATCTCCAGTGTTAAGTTGCTTAGCTGGGCAGTGTGGCACAGCGGCTTCTTCATGGTGTGAAAGGATATGAAATTCCTTATGAAGCAGAAGATAGTGAGCTGGGAGCAGCAGCTCAGGAAAGGCAGAAAAACAGAGACCTGTTCATCAGTGATCCCACAGCTTGCCAAATGCAGGGTGGTCAGGGTGGCTGAAGCAGAATTTGAAAAGGCTCAGGACTGAAATCATTCAGGCTGGTAAAACTCAGATTCAAGTGTTGTAGCTGTCTGTTCTGCTCAGAGAAGGGCAGATGGTTCCAGTCAGCGTGTGAGAGCATGCAGTCAGTTACTGAGAGGGACTTCAAGGGGGAGATTAGGCACCTGAGTACCTGGTCCAAGTATCCATTAACTGTTTGAGTCCAAGAGGGTATTGAAAAAACACTGTTCAAGAATCCCAAACCGTGCAACCGCGCTTTCTCTAAATGAGTACGAAAAGACCAAAACAGCATGATAGCACTTGTTTTAATTTATGTCAAGAAACACCAAGCAGCGCGATAGCGCTTTGTTTATTTTTCATCGATGAATCGGATAAAATGCTGTATACCTATCTCCATGAACGAAGATCAGTTAAATATTGGAAAAAGGTAGCCTTTAACATAATCAACCGCATGGTTTTAAATGCATACATAATCTACAAGGAAACAGTTAAGAGTAAAGCAATATCTCGGTGTACTTGCGTCAGTAAATCTGAGCGCGCGACTTCGACAATTGGTAACGCACCATCAGTTGTCCACAATGTTCGAAATGTGCTGAGTTTTCTCAACATAAAATCTCAGCAGCGCGATCGTGCTGCTTGGGATTCAAACGGTTAAAGAAGGAAACAGAGTCCATGTAAAACTTTTGCAGATAGTTCAGCTTAAGTAACTGAGAGGCAAGTTTCATGACCAAGTGCTCTGTGTACTCTGGGGAAGGTATAGCAGGCTCAGAGATGTGAGAGAGAATTAGCTTGTTGACATTTCGCATTTGGCCCAGACAGTGGGCAAAATCAGCTAAGGAAAAGAGTGACCAGTTAAAACACATGACCACCACCTCCACAGAATCAAGGTTGAGCATTGCCAGAAACTCTGCATTCAATGGAAAGGCCATGTTTATAACACACAGGTTCTTACACTCAAGCTGCACCAGATCTTTCCTCTCCTTGACCCAGTTGAAAAAGTTGGCTGCCAATGGATACGGATATCTCTTCCAGACCCACAGATCTACAAGGACTTTCAGAGTCTTCTTATTTGTTTTCCTTGTCTCAGTCTTCTCTGGTTTTATTCCCTTTATGCCTTCTGAGGAGCACGCTTCCAATGGACTTTCATCCCAGAGTGCCCAAAAGTTTGGGTGAGTGACTCCCAGATCTAGTACTTGCAGTTTGAACCTCCCAGAGGGAACTTTCTGGAGTAACACCATATCAGTCCCATGCAACACAGGTTGTAACATCCTTTTCCGCCCCAGGACAACATCCTTTTTAGTGCACAAAGTTCCTTGTTCCCTCATTCTTATTAGGGTTCTCAGTGGCAGGGAGGGAAATGGCCAGGACTGCACTATGGCTCAGTTATTCTTTTAAAATCCATTTCCTTTAAACCTGCTGAGAAACTGAGATCCATGTGTCAGATGTGACCACTAAACAATTGATTAAGTACTGTGTTCCACATACCTATAAACATTCTGGGACTAGGAGGTCATTTAGAATTTACATGTTTTGGGACTGAGGAGATAGCTCAGGGGCACAAGTGCCTGCCTAGCAAAAAAAAAAAAAATAGAATATACATGTTTTAGATTCTCTTGGAGACACCAAGAGGCTTTTTTCTTATTTCTACTAAAACCACTGCTAAGCTCCTTTTGTTCCATGACTTCATTCTTTGACATTGCCAGTGAACACTTTGTACCAAATTAACTGTCATTTTAGTCCTCTTTATTTTTCTTTTCTACTCTTTTGGTTGGTTGGTTGGTTGGTTGGTTATTTATTTATTTATTTATTTATTTATTTATTTGTCTTTTTGAGACAGGGTCTTGCTTTGCAGTTCAGGCTGGCCTAGAGCTCACTTTTGTAGCCCAGGCTGGTATCAAACTCACACCAATCCTCCTGCCTCAGCCTCCCAAGTGCTGGGATTACAGGCATGCGCCACCACATCTGGCTTTTTGGTTACTTTTTAAAAACTAAGGTATCACAATGTAGTTCAGGTTGGGTTTCAACTCACTATGTAGCCCAGGCTGATCTCAAACTCATGGCAGTCCTCCAGCCTTAGCCTCCCAAGTGTTGGGATTACATGCATGTGCTACCATGTCTTACTTTACTTCTTTATTTATTTAGTACCAGGAATCATACTCAGGACCTTGCACTTGCCAGGCAAGCTCTGCACCACTGACTTAAATCCTTAGCCCTTCTTTTCTTGTAAATGAATATAGATCATGGTGGAAGAGAAAGTACATCATTTCCTAATGCCAATACTAAGAATTTTATTGTTTTTGTTTGACACTGGGAATCAAATTCAGGACCTTGCACATACTGAGGAGGTGCTTGTGCCACTGAGCTATATCCCCAGCCCAAGAATTGCAATTTATTAACACCTTTAGAATTTCTTTCTTTTTTTGTCTTTTTGAGACAGGGTCTCACTATGCAGTTCAGGCTGGCCTTGAGCTCACTTTTGTAGCCCAGGCTGGTCTTGAACTTGCACTGATCCTCCTGCCTCAGCCTCCCAAGTACTGGGATAGCAGGCATGCACCACCACACCCGGCCCGATACTTTAAGAATTTCTTAAACAGAACAGAATTGTCAAACTTATTAATTCAGTGTGCAGTAATTAATGTCTACTTAACCAACTACATTTTTGCAGGGCATGGTGATACACACCTATAATCCAAGCTATTGGAAGAGTGAGGCAAGGGGATTGCCATGAGTTTGAGACCAGCTGTGGCTTCATAATGAGTTGAAGGCTAGCCTGAAATACATAGCATACCCTATCTCAAAAACCAAAAACCTGAAAAGCAAAATACATTTTTAAACTGACATGATGCATGCTCTAATCTCAGTACTTGGGAGGCTTAAGCAGGAGGATCTCCATGAATTTGAGGGCAGCCTACAGTACATATTGAGTTCAGAGCAAGCCTGGACTATACAGCCATACCCTGTATCAAAAAAAGTTTTTGAGTAAGACTGCCTCTTACAGACCAAGAGAAACATGGTTCTTCATAGTTCATGATTATAAACAGTTAGACAAGGTAGCAGTTTAGCAAAAAAGAAAGAAAAAACAGTTATTTTTCCAGAATATTGACAACAATCATGAATGGCTATCTTATGACAGGACATTTATAGTCTTAAAAAAAAAAAAAAAAAAAAAAGGCAAGAGCTGGCCAGATAGCTCAGTGGACTAAAAGAGGGTTTGATCCCCAGCATGCTGTACTGGCCCCACCCCTGGGGTGTGCTGAGACAGCCATTGAGACTGGACGTGGTGGCTCTTGGGAGGCTGAAAACAGGAGAATCACTATGGGTATGATCTGTGTAGTGAGACCCTGTAGACCCTTTACTAAATACATAAAAAAAGAAAAAAACAAAGAAAAATAAGGCAAGTCACATGTAATAATAGCTGATGTACTCAGAATTATAAAACAGTTTTAAACAGGGCTGAGGACATAGCTTGGCAGTCTTAAGTGCCTGCCTGGCAAGCAAAAAGGACTCAGGTTCAATCCCTGGTACTGCATCCTGTCCAAGCCACGAAAATCAGGTGTGATGGTGCATGCCTATAATTCCAGCACTGGGAAGGCTGAGACAGAAGCATCACTAGAGTCTGAACTGTGTAGTGAGACCCTTTACCAAGTAAAAGATTTTTTAAAGGTGAAAAAGAGAGGCCGGGCATGGTGGTGCACGCCTGTAATCCCAGCACTTGGGAGGCTGAGGCAGGAGGATCAGTGCAAGTTCAAGACCAGCCTGGGCTACAAAAGTGAGCTCAAGGCCAGCCTAAACTGCATAGCAAGACCCTGTCTCAACAAGACCAAAACAAAAAAAAAAAAAAATAAAAAAATAAAAATAAAAGTTAAAAATAACTTTAAACAGATACATATGTAAAACTTAAGAATTAATTTTCCTACACAAAATTGAAGCTTAACAAAAGATAGTAGAAGGCTGGACATGGTGGTACATGCCTGTAACCCCAGCACTCACGAGGCTGAGGCAAGAGAATTGCCATGGGTTTGAGACCACCCTGAGCTACAAAGTGAATTCAAGGTCACTATGAACTGCATAGCAAGACCCTGTCTTAAAAAGACAAAAAAAAAAAAAAAAAAAAAAATAGAAAACATAAGAAATTCTTTGACAAAAGTAAAACCTGTCTTCTTTTAGTTCTTTTGTAAATTTTACTTCAACTAGGTCTTCAGCCTTGTTATTTTACACGTGAATAAATGTTCTGATATTATCCATGCAAACTATATTTTGAATTCTTTTCCTGTGTGTGTGTGTGTGTGTGTGTGTGTGTGTGTGTGTGTGTCTGTGTCTGTGTCTGGCTCAGCCCACCCTAAGGGTGGGGCTGGCCCCAGGGATCTAACCACATTTCCTAGACTTGCCTAAGCTTGCCTAAGCCAGCGCTTTAGAACACTGAGCTATTGTGCTGGTGACGTTCTTAAATATTGTTTGAAAACAGTTTTTAGTTAAAAATGTTTTGCACAGGACAGGTGAGACAGCGTAAAATGTCTCCAGGACGAGAGCTTGCTTTTAGGCATAACTACAAGGAGGGAGTGAAGAGAAGGCATGTGGGTGGTGCATGTGTGTAATCCCAGTGCTGGGGAGGCTAAAATTTAGAAGAGGATCACTATGAGTCTTGAGTTGTATAGGGAGACACAGCCCGCCAAATAGCTCAGCAGATTAAAGCACCTGTTTAGGCAGATGCAGCCCCTGGGTTTTGATCAGCTCCATGCATTTTCCGCCTTGCCAGTGGGGCGCGCTGAGACTGAGATTGAGACTGGGTGTGGTGGCACTCTTGTAATCCCAGCTCTTGGGAGGCTGAATACAGGCAGATCACTATGAGTCTGATCTACCGATCTACGTAGTGAGACTGTTGTAGGTAGCCGAATTAGATAGAAATATTATAGGCAGTCAGACAGGACCAGGTCCTCAAGGACAACATGGAAGACAACAAGGTGACTTTCCAACTAGAGACAGACACTCCTCCACTGTGGGCCAGGTCTCAAGACAAGAGTAAACAGAAGCAACTACATACTTCCCTAGGGATGGGCATCATGGATTGATATTCTGAGTAGGTATCAGTCACCTTCAGTGAGCCTAGAAAGAGTCACGAGCCCACGCCCAACAGAAAGAGACCTTACTCTGTAGTCTTGCCCGCTTGCTACTTGACTTGCTTTCCCATTAGATCCCGATTTTAATCAGTTTTACCTGTAGTCTCATTGGTTGACCATAGTCTTTGTCCCACCTCCTACTTACCTAAGCAAGTTCCCATGTCTTCTCCTCTATAAAAGTCCCTGGAAGAGACAGCTTCCCAGGGGACACCCATTCAGGACCCCCCTCCTGTCCCTCTCTTGGACAGGAGCTTTCTTTCCCTCAATAAATATGTTCTGCTCATTACATCCATTTGTTCCTAATAGGTTCTGGCCCTCGTATGAATTGCTGAATCATTATGGTGGTCATGTAATATGGCTGAGGCCCTTAAAACAACAGCTTATCTTCCCAGAGACCACCTCCTCTTTCTTCTCCAACTCAGCCCAGGGTGCAGTTTCCTTTCACCTGTCCCACCACCTCAGGGAAGACCCCAGTCAGCTCCTCAGGTATATCTACACATCCTCCTCAAACCCCACCCCTGGCAAAAAGCCATAAAAGCCCCAGCCTCCCTTTGTTCCAATTCAGAGAATTCCTTATCTTCCCCTAATTCTCTTTGTGTCCTCCAAGAGAATAAAGCCCCTTTCCCTATTTCCTTCTGTCTGTTTCTCTGCTTCAACACCATGGAAAACCTATCAGTTCCCAAAATTCATTCTTTGGTTTTAGAGAACACAAACTTGTTCCAGGTACTTTTCAGGTTGGGGATCGGTTTTTCCTATATCATTTGGAGGTTCCCTATTGGAGGTTATCCACCCAAGATCAGTTTTTTCTTCCTGCATCAAGACCTTGTAGACCCTGTACTAAAATTAAAAAAATTAGCCGGGCATAGTGGTGTACACCGGTAATCCCAGCACTTGGGAGGCTGAGGCAGGAGTATCAACGCGAGTTCGAGACCAGCCTGGACTACAAAAGTGAGCTCAAGGCCAGCCTGAACTGCATAGAGAGACCCTGTCTCAAAAAGACAGAAAAAAAAAATTGGTCAATCAGACTTTCTGAAACTTACGTCTAACACTCATGCTTTGATTATACTTGCTCTAATTTCTTTTTTTGGGAAAGGACCTACAGGGTATTCAGGGTCTCGCTGCTAGATCTCACTCATAGTGCTCCATCTGTTTACACCCTTCCAAGAACTGGGATTACACGAGTGCAGGCTACCATGTCTAGTTTCAGTTGCCTATCAGTGCACCCTGGGGGCAGGGCTGCAGGGCAGACCTGGATCCAGCCCTAGTCCCTGTCCTGCTTATAGGCACTTTAATTCCTGAACTATTTGGCCGGTCTTCTTGCTCTAATTTCGTAAGAATTTGTTCTTTCCTAAAGGGTGCCAGAACCCCGGTAGTCACACAGGTGAACCCTATAACCAATATGCTGCAGTACTTCTGGATTCCCTTTACCAGGATCCACCAGATCTCGTCTAGGAAGATGTCATACAACATAGCAAGACCTTAACCACCTGCTCAGTGGGCCTTAAGTGCCACTGCAACTAGTCTCTCTCCCCTAATTACAAAAGTAAAATTCATGAGACAGGCCGTCCTCCAGCCCAGATGGCATTAGACACCCCAGCAGCAGCACAGGAGGTCCTTGTCCAGTTGTAAAAACTCACTAATGTGTGTACATTCCTGATTCTGAGGCTAATATCTCAGTCATAGAATAATAGCTCAGGGTATTAGATGACAGATTAAGGACACACAGACTCAGAAATTCCCTCACACTGACCCTTATGGTCTTTATGGGAATCCATCACTGGCTCCTCATGGTGGAAATGTTTGGTTATATTCCTAATTATCCTGTTGATCTTATTATCTGCCCATACGTACCTAATAGTTTCTTTGGCTTTCTCTCCCCTAGACAGGCCATCTATTCATATTCAAAGGAATATGCAGGGCCAGGGAGATAGCTCCATGGCACAAGTGCCTGCCTGGCAAGTACAGGGTCTTGAGTTCAAACCCCAGTCCTGCCCCACAAAAAACCAGTATGTGCATACTAAGGGCTGGTGAAATAGCTCAGCAGACTAAGCGCCTGCTTTGTCAAGTGCAGGGACCAGGGTTTGGTCCCCAGTCCCGCATGCCACACTGGCCTCACCTCCTGGCACCCTGTGCTGGTAGCTGAGTCAGGGCATGGTGGCACAGCCCTTTAACCCTAGTGCTGGGGAAGCTGAAAACAGGAGGAACGCTACAAGTCCGAGCTGAGTAGTGAGACCCTGTACCAAATACATAAATGAAAAAAACAAACAAATTATGCAGGCCCATGATAAAAATGCCTGGTGTCTAGGGCCTTTTTGTTGTTTCAGGGTCTTCCTATGCGGTTAGGACTCAGTGATCCTCCTCTCTCAGCCTCCTCCGAGCTGGGATGACAGGCTTCAGCCACCATGCTCATGGCTCCAAGGCCTGCATGTCTTGGGGTAGCAAGATGGAACTCCCTCGTGCTTGCCGGGCAGGCTCTTAGGCCTCCAAGCTATCTCCTCAGCACAGGGCCTTTAGGGAGAAGGTCGGGAGAGTATCTCTGAGCGCTGATCAACAGCTAAGACCCCTTTGAGCCTGAAGAAGCCAGAGCTGTCATTACCTATTACTGCCTCAGGGCAGTTCTGGTTACTTTTGCACAGGGAGGAATGTTGTGGGCAGCTGAGTTAGACAGAAATACTACAGGCAGTCCTACAAGGCTGGGCCCTCAAGGAGCCAGTATAGAAGACAAGATGCCTTGCAACACTCTCATTGTGCTCCACGCCTCAGGTCCAAACAAACACACCCACATACCTCCCTAGGGATGGAGATCTCGGATTCATGTTCTAAATAGGTATCAACAGCTTGGGATAGGCTGAGGAGATGGCTCTGTGGCACAAGTGCCTGTGTGGCCAGTGCAAGGTGGTGAGTTTGAACCCCAGTCCCACCAAAAGAAAAAAAAAAAAAGCTTGGGATATAGCTCAGGGCCACAAGCTCCTGCCTGGCAAGCACAGGTCCTCAGTATGATTCCCAGTACCACACAAAAGAAATAAACTAACATTGTCTTTTTAAAAAGTAAAGTTAAAGGGCCTGGCATGGTGGCGCATACCTGTAATCCCAGCACTTGAGAGGCTGGGGCAGGAGGATCCGTGTGAGTTCGAGACCAGCCTGGGCTACAAAAGTGAGCTGAAGGCCAACCTGAACTACATAGTGAGACCCTGTCTCAAAAAGACAAAAAAAAAAAAGTAAAGTTAATAGTCTGGGTGTGGTGGCACACACTTGTCATCTCAGCACTAGGGAGGCAGAAATCAGGAGGATTGCTAGGAGTCTGCTGCATAGTAAGACCCTGTGCACGCGCACCCCCCCATATACATACCCTAAAAAAAGTTAAAAGGCAAATACATAGGTATCAATGACTGTGGAAAGGCCAGGGAGGGCCTGCAGCCTAGCTCAGCAGACTAAGTATCTGTTTAGACAAGGTTAGGGACCGAGGTTCCATCCCTGGCACCACATGCCATGCCGACCCCGCCCCTGGGCCCCCTGAGCTGGTGACTGGTTCAGGGCATTTGTGGTGGTGCAGGCCTGTAATCCCAGTGCCGAGGAGGCTGAAAACAGGAAGATGTTTGTGAGTTTGAGACCAGCCTGGGCTACAAAGTGAGCTCAGGGCCAGCCTGAGCTGCACAGCAGGACCCTGTCTCAAAAAGACAAAAACGATGTCTTCAGAAGCATACTCCTCGTGACGAAAGTAACAACCACATAAGATAAGCAAATGTGGCAATGCCAGAGTTACGTGCACAGAAGATTTTTGGAATATATTAACTTGGTTGCTACCCTTGCCCCCTGGTCACTCCCTGCCCGTCCTTGTTGGCCAGTCCTCCTCAAGGGCTCTCTGATTTTTCCACTCGGGCTTCCTGTGCTGCCAGCCCTGGGCTTTGTGTAACTTGTGCCCCCCCCCCCCCCAGGCTGTGTCTTGCGGGCACATTTGGAAGTGATGGCTGCCATGCTGAAGGAGCCAGAGGTTCTTGGTGACAGAGTCACTGGACAGGGCCCCCAGGTGGTGGATGCCTTAACGCAGCCCATCAAGGAGGCTCATGGCACAGAAAAAATTCCAGGATGCATAAGTGAGTCATGGTGCTTATTTATCAGACTGAGCTTTACACCGTTACTCAAAAGAAAGTAATGAACATGGTAATATGGACCCTATGGGCTTTGCAGCGAAAGCCACAATAGAGCCTGGAGGTGGCAATTTTTAGGGGTTTTGGAAGTGGAAATCTGGAATTCATTAATTTATGGAAAGCTCAGGCTTGATTTTATAGGTGAAAGGTACAGGAAAGTTCTATTGTATTTTTTAATTTATTCATTATTTATTTTTTTATATTGGCCGGCTCAGCCTGCCCTGGGGGTGGGGCTGGCACAGCATGTGGTGCCGGGGATCAAACTGTGGTCCCTGTGGTTGCCCAAGCTTGCCTAAGGAGCTGCTTTAGACTGCTGAGCCATCTTGCCGGCCCCAGTTCTATTGTATTTTTTTTTATAACTTTATTTTTTTTTTTATTTTTTAAATTTTATTTATTTATTTATTTGTTTGCTTGTTGTGTTTGTTTGTTTCTCTTTATCTATTCATTTTGTGGCTGGCTCAGCCTGCCCTGGTGGTGGCGCTGGCGCAGCATGTGGTGCCGGGGATCGAACCGCAGTCCCCGCAGTTGCCTGAGCCCTCCTAAGCAGGCGCTTTAGACCACTGAACCATCTCGCCGGCCCTCTATTGTATTTTTAAAGATGAGTGATATGCTTTCCTCAAGAGCACTCTTTGTTTGCAGTAGTGGGGATTGAACTCAGGACCTTGTGCTTGCCAGGCAGGTGCTTAAGCTATTGACCTGTCTCCCCAGTAAAAGCACTCTGGAACCATTGAAACCGTTTGTGTGTGTGTGTGTGTGTGTGTGTGTGTGTGTGTGTGTGTGTGTGTCTTTCTGTCTATCTGTCTCTCTCTCTCTCTCTCTCTGTATTTGGTATAGGGTCTCACTCCACAACTCACACTCGTAAATATCATCCTGTCTCAGCCTTCCCAGTGCTGGCATTACAGGCATGTGCCACTACGCCCGGCCTAGGTGGCCACCTCGGTGGGGGCTGTGGTACAGGGAATGGAACCCTGGTCCCTACGCTTGCCTAAGTAGGCACTTAGTCTGCTGAGCTATCTCTCCAGCCCTTCATTTTGATTTTTTGAGACAGGCTTTCTTTGAACTCACTAGGTAGCCTAGGTTTGGCCTCAGACTCATGGTGATCCTTCTGCTTTAGCGTCCCAAGTGCTGGGATTACAGGCTCACACCACTGTGCCTGGTACTGTCAACATGTTAAATTACAATCTTCCTGTCTCCTTCTACCTCATCTTTATTTACTCTGTCACCTAAGTAGAGATTGTGGCTCACAATCTTCAGCAGTTCTCAGACTGTTTGAGACCTACTTGACAGGTTTTGAAATGAATAAATAAATATATATATATATATATATATATATATATATATATATATATTTTTTTTTTTTTTTTTTTTTTTTTTTTTTTTTTTTTTTTTTTTTTTTTTTTTTTTTTTTTTTTTTTTTTTTTTTTTCAGGACTGGGGTTAGAACTCATGATCATGTACTTGTCAGGCAGGCACTTGTGCCATGGAGTTATCTCCCCAGCTCCGACAATAGGTTTTGAGACACAGGTAAGCATTAAAATTATGATAGATTGAGGGTCCTGTCCTATCAGACATTGATATGATACTGATACATTTCTCCCAAAATATCACTGGCACTTTAGAATACACCCTAGAAAAATGGACCAGGCTAGCCAAAGATGTGTGTTCCAGTGCTCTCCAGGGTGTCCCAGTTGGCCTCTGGGCTGGGATGACCTCCAAATGGGGAAGCATTGCAGGAACATCTGGAGGGTCTCCAGGCATCCTGACCGTCAGCAGAGGCCAGGCATTGGACAAGCATTTTATATTTCTGTACTCATTAACCTCAAGAGCCTGGTGAGGTGAGGTGCTAACAGTAAAGCATTCTGGCTTTTAAATTTCTCTCATAGGTATTAGGGCCACATAAGTTTGGATCAGGCAGTGCTGTGCCCCACAAGCCAGAGAAGGCGGCAACAGAGGGATAGAAGACCCCAGAGCCACTGTGACCTGCAAGGTGTTTACATCTCTTAGCAAATGGACTTCCTTTCAGTGCAGCCTCAAAGATGGATCCCAGGATCCGTGGGTACTGCCCTACCAGCTCAATGTGTGGTCAGATGGCACATCTGCCTCTTGCCATCTGCTATGCCTTACAGTGATGGACCAGCATCTGCCTGGAAGCCCCTTGGCACGGGTTACTGCCTCTGCCCCTCAGTAACAAGCCACTGGAGTCTGGGCAAGACCTTTGAAAGATGGTCAATTTAATGGTGACTAATGCTTCTGATTGAAGCCAGCCATAGGGACTGTGGTCGCCTCTCTTGCCATAGGAAGGCTGGCAACTGATAGGAGCTGGGGAGAACGTTGAGTTTGTAGAATCACTTCAGTTTCAGTGGGGATTTAGGCAGCACTGGGTCAAGACAATAGCAGTGTACAGTAGCACAGATGTGGGAGCTGGCGGGAGGCCCACATAGTAAGGCAACAGCAGTATAAATGTGTCTTGTTTTACCCTCAGGTCATGACCTCCTAAACCACCCTCCTTGATGTGCCAAATACTGTAGTTCCCTCTATTTTCATCTTGAAATGTCGCTGTGGAGAGGCCCACCTTGTCTCATCAGGATTCTAGGGGTTGTGTTTCTGACAGAAGTCCTTGTGTTTCTTGTCTGACCCATGTCTTATTTCCTCCCACCAAGATGCCCAACACATATGATGGCCCTGAGCAATCACAGAGTTAGGTTGGTTTTAGCTTCTTCAATTAGGCAAGACACAAAGGAGATAGCAAAACACACCAAAATGTAGGGGTTTGTTTTTTTTTTAATCTATTTGTGACAGAGTCTCACTATGTAGATCGGACTTGTACTGATTCTCCTGTTTTCAGCCTCCCCAGCCCTGGGATTACAGGTGCACATCATCACGCCCAGACGTAGTAGCCAGGTCAGTGCACTCAAGGGCAGGGCTGGCATGTGGTGTTGGGGATCAAACCCAGGTCCTCGTACTTGCCTAAACAGGCACTTAGTCTACTGAGCTATCTTGCTGGAACAAGAAACAGTTCTTTTTGTTTTGTTTTATTTTTTGTTTTTTTTTCGGTACTGGAAATTGAACTCAGGACCCTGCGCTTGCCAGGCAGGCGCTTATTCTACTGAGCTATCTCCCCAGACCCAGAAGCAGGTTTTAATCCTGAAAAGAGCAACATGACTGGGCTGGTGGGATAGCTCAGTGGTCTAAAGTGCCTGCTTAGGCAAGCCTAGGAACTGCAATTTGATCCCGGGAAACACATGGCTCGCCAACCCCACTCCCAGGGTGGGCTGAGCTGGCCACAAAAAATAAATAAAATAAAGTAAAAAGAGAGCAGCATGACTTAGATGCCAACAGTAATGTAGTGGTCCAGGTCCTGGTTGTTCAGGTAGAGAGAGATAGGTAGAGCTGAGGGAGAAAGGAAAGAAACAGAGACACAGAGCCAGAGAGGTACTGAGTGAAGTAGAGTACTGAGAGAGAGAGAGAGAGAGAGAGAGAGAGAGAGAGAGAGAGAGAGAGAGATCTGAAAGCCAAAACATCCATTGACATGAGGTCCCAACTGGTACCCAGGAAGCTCTCTCAAGGAGACCTCTGGCTGTTTCCATCAAGCAGGCAGGAGCTCTGTGGAACTTCATGGTGCTCGGCGGGTGAGGCCAATATGCTGCATTGAGCAGTACTCAGTGAGGGTGGGGTTAACAATGAAATGAGGGCATCAAGCAGATTTCTGGAATAATCTCTTTGAGGTACTGGGTGAGATAGAATTGGAAACAGTATCAAAGATGACAAAACATTATTTCTGCCATAACATCCAAGCTATATTTAATTCCTTTTTTTTTTTTTTCCGTGGGACTGGGGTTCAAATTCACGACCTTGCACTTGCCAGGCAGGCACTTGTGCCACGGAACTATCTCCCCAGCCCCACTATATTTAATTCAGATGGTTAGAGGACACTGAATTATCCAAATTCACTACATTATTATTATTATTATTATTATTATTATTATTATTTTGTCTTTTTGAGACAGGGTCTCGCTATGCAGTTCAGGCTGGCCTTGAGTTCACTTTCATAGCTGAGGCTAGTCTCAAACTCACACTGATCCTCCTGCCTCAGCCTCCCAAGTGCTGGGATTACAGGCGTGTGCCACCACACCCGGCTGCATTATTTTCTATAAAGACTACAAGAAAAAAAAAAAAAAAGACTATAGGAGCTGTCATTCCTACTACCTGTGCAGTTTTAAATTCTCCATATCCTTGCAAATACTTGTTTGCAAGATTTCTGTTTTTTCGGTTTTTTTTTTCCTTTTACATAGGTGTTAGTCATCCTGATGTGTAAAAGATGGTATCTTTCTGTGGTTCTGTTTTGTATTTCTTTTCTTTTTTAAAAAATAATTAATATTCATTTTAATGAGAAAAAAGATAAAATAGCATTGAAATAGTTTCAAAAGAAGTTAGTAGGATGGTTGCGATAATTAATACAATGCATATTGTTGTCTTCATAGTAGTTATTCAGAGGACAAGATATAGACCTGATATTTGTTTTGTATTTCTGAATGGTTTTGATGTTGAGTATACTGCAATGTCCTTGATGGCTATAGATGTCCCTTATTCCAGCCTGGCCTGTAACACACTGTGTACCTGAGGCTGGCCTTGGACTCAAGGTGATCCTCCTCCAGTGCTGGGATTAGAGGTGTGCCCCACCATAGCCAGCACCTTTCTTTCTCTCTCTCTCTCTCTCTCTCTCTCTCTCTCTCTCTCTCTCTCTCTCTCTCTCTTTCTTTCTTTTTTCTTTCTGTCTTTTGTCTTTTTAAGACAGGGTCTTGCTATGCAGTTCAGGCTGGCCTTGAGCTCACTTTTGTGGCCCAGGCTGGTCTCAAACTTGCACCGATCCTCCTGCCTCAGCCTCCCAAGTACTGGGATTACAGGTGTGTGCCACCTCACCCGGCACCACTTTTTTTTAATACAGATTTTCTTTCCCATTGTCTCAGACATACACATTCTAACCTCTTTTACCTCTTTCATATTTCTGTGTCAGACTATTGCTCAGTTGAACAGCTGGTAACAGTGTACATTTATTTTTCATGGTTCCAACAGGTGCAGAGTCCAGACTCAGCAGCCCCTGGCATTCTGTTCAGACCTATGAAGCTGCAGTCTCAGTGTGAGCTGAAGCAAGTCTCAGTCAAGGAATGCGCTGACTGCACCTCAAGACATCAACCTTCCTGCTGCCACTTGGTGTGGACCACTCATCTCCTCAGTCACTTGTACTTCCACAGGACAGTCCTGATGTCACACGGCATGGGGGTTTACTCATTTAATACTAAGAGCATTTCTGCTAAAATGGACAATTATATTACACAAGATGCCATGCCAGCCATATTCTTGTCAATAAGGTAATAAAAGTGGAAGTCACTATAAGGCTCCTTCCTCTGGCGTGAAAGAGAAACAGGAGAAAGTAAAGAAATCCTTTGTTGCTAGGCAGTACAGGAAGGCTGTGGAAGACATTGGTGGCCTCTCTGGCAAGAAGCAGGTGGGCTGGGTTGGGGGTAGCGTCTGTATAGCTACTGTTGTGACAAGCGCTGATTAGGGAAGGCCTGGGGTGCACGAAGAAGGAAGAGGAAGTCTTATTCTGGAAGCACGGAAAAAAGTGAGCCATGTGCTATTGTTCTTGGCTCCTGCCATGTTTCATCACCAAGATGACTAGGCAGATTTTTTGCATAAGCAGAAACCTATCATTTCCTTCTTTTTGTTGTTAAAAGTGGGGAGAGTTCTCTAACTACTTCTTGCTGACAGTGGGTCATGGTAGGGGCTGGTGTAAAAAATCTCAAAAAAGGTTTTAGGGGCTGGCGAGATGGTTCAGTGGTCTAAAGCGCCTGCTTAGGAAAGCTTAGGCAACTGCAGGGACCGTGGTTCGATCCCTGGCACCCCACATGCTGCGCCAGCCCTGCCCTCAGGGCAGGCTGAGCCGGCCATAACATAAATAAATAAATTTACTTAAAAAAATTTCAGCCACAAAGATGCTTTCCGAAACAAAGAGAGTGACCCAGGGCCGCATCCAGGTTTTATTCAGCCAAGAAGGGGGAGTGGCTTGAGGAAGAGAATTGTGGGAAGAAGTTGAGAGCCGTGAGCTGGGCTAGGTAGACCGCCTGCATTTACCTCAGCCATATTCAGAGAGGATATGCAGAGGAAGTAATCTGCATTATGGTATTGAGATAGTACCTAATGTTTCGGGGGTCTGGTGCTTCAGCTCTGATGTGTAATCTTTCAAGCCCCAGGAAGTCACAGCCTCTGTCTCCAGGCTGGATCTCAGCTGGCTCCACTGGCTCACATTAAAGAGCAGCATGTGTAGGTTAGCAGGGAAACACGCATGCCACCTTCAAAGACTATCACCAGCACCTCGGCTAGACCAATACACACTGCTTAAGGCCAATTGAAAGGATAATGAGAAGTCCTAGCCAGCTCTGTACATTTCAATACGAGGGAATACGGTCAGGCTCAGGCAAAATGGAGACAGTTGCTCTTTTTTTTTTTTTCAGGACCAGGGTTTGAACTCAGACAGTCGCTCTTTCAAAGAGAGCTGCTCAGGCGGTCCTCCACAAAGGGGACCTGGAGCTAAGTGGCTCTCAGGGACTGGACTGGCCCAGTGCCGGCGAGCATGCCTTGAGGATCCTCTCTTACTACTGAGATTGTACGGACTCCCAACCCCTCTTACCTGTTTCCGAGGACACTGGAACCACCACCGGAACATAACTGTGTAGAAGGGGTTCAGGCAGTTTACTCCGCCAGACCGGCTCTGTGGGTTACACCTCTCCAGAGCCCCCACTTAACCTTGTTTTTGGATGGCAGCAGCATGGTAATCAATGGGGTCTGAAGGGTGGGTGCAGAGGTTGTCCCCATCACACAGATGGAGTGGTCTGAGGCTTTCCCTCCTGGAGTGTGGGCACAAAGGGCTGAGTTAATCGCTTTCACCTGGGCTTTAGAACTAGGGCAAGACAAATGGGTAAGTATTTACACTGACGCCTGCTATTCATTTGCCACTTTACATGTGATGGCACTATCTACTGGCAGAGAGGCCTCCTAACTGCAGGAGGAAAAGACATTAAAAACTCCCAAGATGGGCTGGTGAGACGGCTTAGCGGTCTAAAGCACGTGCATGGGGAAGTTTAGGCCGAAGCGCAGGGACTGCAGCTCGATCCCAGGCCCCACGTGCTGCGCCACCCACCCCCACCCCCAGGGAAGGCTGAGCCGGCCATAACGCAAACAAATATGTAATATGGTTGAAGAAAATAAAATAAACTTTAAAAAAAAAAAAAAAAAACTCCCAAGAAATATTGAACCTGCTACAGGCCATTTGGTTGCTCACTAAGGTGGCCAAGGTGGCTGTTATTCACTGTCCCAGCCACCAAATGTGGAATTCAGTGGAGACTCAGCAGAATCAGGCAAGCACTTGGCCTCTAAGCAGGCCACTGTTGTGGAACAGCTTCCTGTAGCCCAAGTCTTAGTGGCTCTGCTTTTCGAATCACCCAGATCTTCAGAGGCAGAGCTGAAGTGGGCCAAGACAGAGTGGGCTATGGATGGCAGGCTTTGCCAGTGGGTAGGGTGGCAGGACACTCTGTATCCAAGAACTGCAGATCCATACTTAACTTGGGGAAAATGGCCATGGTGGAGCTCCTGGCCACAACTTTTTTATCTCTAGGCTTTGGATTCGGCGAGCAGGTGTGGCCAGCAGATGTGGAGCCTGTGCTCAGAATAATCCAGTTTTTTGTTTTTTGTTTTTTTTTTTTGCGGGACTGGGGTTTGAATTCATGACCTTGCACTTGTTAGGCAGGACTTGTGCCACGGAGCTATCTCCCCGGCCCCTAATAATCCAATTTTTCATCCACAGCAGCAACCTGGAGTTTGGAGGCAAGAGACCCTGCCATTGGGGAACATTGAGATGACTTCACCGAGATTAAACTTACTGGTGCAAACAAAAAAGTATTCACTTGTTCTCATCTGTACGTATTTGAGCTGAGTGGAGACCATGCCAAGAACAGAGACATCTAGAGAAGTAGTAAAAGCCTTGATGGCGTTGATTATTCCCCAGTATGGGCAGATCATGGATGCGACTTTGTGGCTTGAGTGATTTAGAGGCTCTCAAAGCTTTGGGGGCTACAATAGAAGCTACACACAGCCTATTGGCTGTAAAGTTCCAACCAATTGGAAAGACAGAATCAAACCTTAAAAACTACCCTAGCTAAGCTTTCCCAAGAGGCTGAGGCAAACTGGGTAGCTGCGTTTCAATGGCCTTACTGTGATCCCGTTATACCCTGCAAGAGGATAGGCTCACTCGTTGTATATGGGAGGCCTCCTCAGCCACCTCCAGGGATCTGATGGACTAAAACATCAAGCTCAGCTAGAATTTATTTATTTATTTAATTTTTTTTGTCTTTTTGAGACAGGGTCTCGCTATGCAGTTCAGGCTGGCCTTGAGCTCACTTTTTGTACCACAGGCTGGTCTCAAACTTGCACTGATCCCCCTGCTTCAGCCTCCCAAGTGCTGGGATTACAGGCGTGCACCACCATGCCCAGCCCCTAGCCAGAAAAATGTTTAATCAGTCAGACCTAGGCCCCACTGCAAGCGCAGCCTACAGAGCTGGCCCCTGTAACACTGCAGCCAGCTTAGGCTTTAGTGTCTATGTCACTGGCCCTGACCTCCCCCCATTTAAAGATGTACAGATAGACTTAGTGCTCATTGGCACCTACTCAGGCTGATCTAAGACATTCCCTACCCACACTAAAAAGCAAAAATTTGAGGGGCCTACCCTTGACCACTGGCAGCAACAACAGGCCTGCATCTATAGCAGAGATAACTAAATAAAAATTCCATATAGCAGATAGGCCACAAGTTCTAAAGAGTTGAGAAATATAAAACACGTCTCCAGAGAACCAGCTTATAACTCGCTCCATAAATGTTTCGCTAAAAGACCAGCTATCACAGTAAACACTGCTGCACACAACTCAGGTGCATATTAACAGCCTCTAGAAGTTGCAAGAATCCAACTCTAGGTGCACCATTGCCAAGGTAGAAGAGCCCATCCAGAAGACTGCTGAAGATTTACCTGCACAGCACCTCTGGTGCTCACTGTGAAGAGACTATGCACTCAGAGCCCTGCTCTGGTCACTTCGGCTGCTGACCAGTCTGCACACAGCTGAAGCCTGAGGACACCACTTATGGGATGTTTCCACACCTCAATGCAGTATTCCCCTTGATTTTTGTGCCTTTTTAGGCTGCTTGCCTCAGCCTTTGCTACCTTCCTAGCTGTATATTATGGCTGGCTCAGCCTGCCCTGGGGGTGGGGCTGGTGCAGCATGTGGTGCCAGGGATCGAACAGCAGTCCCTGCGGCTGCATAAGCTTGTCTAAGCAGGTGCTTTAGACTGATGAGCCATTTTACTGGCCCCTACTTATTTAGGTTTTTTTTTTTCCCCTGGTGCCAGGGATTGAAGTCAGTACCTTGAGCTTGCCAGGCAAGCACTTATTCCACTGAGCTATCTCCCTGGCCCCTCTAGCTGTGGTTTTTACCTTCATTCTATAGATGGTTGCCCCAAGAGAGTAGAACATCCATCAAGCACCTAACCAAGAGTTGATGCACCTCCAAGGAACACTGGGCAGTCTCCTAGATCAGATTAACTCTCACACTAGCATACCAGAGTAATGTTACAGAACAGACTGGCCTAAATTACTTCTCTTCCTAAAAGCAATTTAGGGAAGAACTCTGTAATAAGACTGTCTTATTCTCTCCTTGCTGGGGCAAATACCCGACACTCCAAATGAAGGAAGGAAAGGTTTATTTAGCTCACAGTTACTGGAGGTTTCAGTCCATACTCAGCTGGCTCCAAGGCAGACTTGCACATGGCAGAGAGCAGCAGTTCATGATGGCAGAACAATTGCAACAGAGGCATCCAACCAACCAGGGCAACAGAGAGAGAGTGTGTTTCTCTGTCTCACTTACTTTATATTCAGGTGATGCCCCAGGCTAGGGAACATACACACCCATAATCCCAGCAGTACTAAAATCCATAATCCCAGCAGTACTAAAACACATAATCCCAGTGGATCATGAGTTAGTCTCAAACTCTGGAAGTCCCTGCCCCATCACTGCATGAGGCTTTGGGGGAACAACTAGACAAAAACCATAACAATCTTGGGGACATTGGCTAGGGCCCATCCTAGGATCGCTGACAACCTTGCCTCGCAAAATCCCATGTAGTGTGCCCAGCAAAGATTTGCCAGGGAAACTAAAAGAGGGGGGTAAATCTAACAGAAAGTGGTCTCCCCAAACAGTATACTTCAGTTTCTTAGTTGTTCTGTTGCAGTTCTGTCTCCTAGAAATGGCTGGTCACTGTGATGCATATTGTAAGAACCAACCAAAGACAGGCAAGTTCTCTACCTCTGTACTTCCCCTTTGCAACCACATAGAACCTCCCTCCCTAAACCTTTGGAGCCTGATATTTTGGGAATGATCTCAATCAACACCTATCAATGTAAAATAAATCTGCTTCCAAATCCTGGGTGTCCTTTGGTGTTTCTGCTTGCTGTAGCACTGAAAAACAAAACAAAACACATGTGATCGAATGGAATGAAACAAGGTATAGAAGCAAACCCAGGATTGTTCAGCCATCTCATTGTTGACAAAGGGGTCAAAAACATATGCTAGAGGGCCAGGGAGATAGCTCAGTGGAATAAGTGCTTGCCTGGCAAGTGTAAGATCCTGAGTTCAATCTCTGGTACCGCCAAAAAACAAACATACAAAGAAACAAACAAAAAAATGCTGGATAAAAGATAGCCTCTTAAGTGATCCTGGGAAAATTGGCTATACAAAGAAGATTAAATCTAGGCATATGTCTCTTGCCAACTGCTAAAACGAAGATGGACTAGGCATGGAAGGGCTTTTTCCTTTAAGGTAATCATGCATAAGAACTCCTCTTTCATACTCTCTGCAGCTCTGCTTATTTTTGGGAGTGCTGGCACAAGGTCTCCCCTTGCCTAAGTGCACTTTTTCTTTTCCTTGAAGGCACTACAAACAAACCATCTGTGGCCTGTCCCTCAAGGCTAAGGTGAATTTCCCTGGTGGAATATTTCCCATTTTGCAGGGAATGTGACAGATAATTGAACTCAGTGTCATAAAACCTCTCATGCCAAATTTGGGCACTGTTGGAGATTTAGAAGGTGTGGCTCTATTTTTTATTGTATTTTATGTATTTAGTAGAGGGTCTACAGGGTCTCACTACATAGATCTGATTTGTAGGGATTTTCTTGTTTTCAGCCTCCCAAAAGCTGGGATTACAGGCATGTGCCACCATGGCCAGTCTGAATCACAGTCTCAGGGAGCCCCAGAGGTGGTATTGGCACAGCACACCAGGGATCAAACTGCGGCCTCTGCATCTGCCTAAGCAGGCGCTTTTTAGTCCACTAAGCTTTCTGCCCGGCCCTGGAAAGTGTGGCTCTAAACTGGGCATGGTGGCACACAACTGTAATCCCAGCACTCAGGAGGCTGAGGCAGGAGGATTTCAGTGAGTTTAAGGCCAGCCTTTCCTATATTTTGAGTTGAAAGCCACCCTGAACTACATAGAAAGATTAAAAAAAGAAAAGAAAAAAGAGTGGCTCTAGCATGTGCGTATCTAGAGTTGGCTGTCATGCTTACTCTTCTTTATTCCGTACTCAGCACCCCAAATCATCAGAGCTTTGACACACAATAATTACAAGCTTACAAACAGATGCAAAGAAGGATAAAAGCAGTGTTAATCCAGGTGCTACCGTGATGTGAATAAGAAATGAATGAAGGGGCCGGCGAGATGGTTCAGTGGTCTAAAGCGCCTGCTTAGGAAAGCTCAGGCAACTGCAGGGACTGCGGTTCGATCCCCGGCACCACATGCTGCGCCAGCCCCACCACCAGGGCAGGCTGAGCCAGCCACAAAATGAATAAAAAAAAAAAAAAAAAGAAGAAAACAAATAAACACAACAAGCAAACAAATAAATTAAAAAATAAAAAATAAAAAAAAAAAGAAATGAAAGGGCCAGGGAGATAGCTCAGTAGAATAAGTGTAAGTTCCTCAGTTCAATCCCTGGTACTGAAAAAATAAAAAAATAAAAAAAAAGGAATTGAGTGACTAACTTAATTAAATAAAGTAAATATTTTTGTGAAATAAGGTTAGATTTGCCTGAGTGGTGCTTTAAGCATAGTCTTAGTTCCCTCCTATTGTAAAACAATGCGAATTTCCACTTAGGAAGTGTGTCCTTTATTAACACCAAGACTACAAAGTACAGTCCAGTAACACCTTTAGAATCTCTTAGGTAAACACAACAGTACTGCAAAACTACAAGATTTACTGTGTATTAATCTATTTACAAGATTTATTTTTTATTTTTAATTTTTTTTATAAGATTTATTTTTGAACAAATTCTCTTATCTACCAAGAGGAACATAGCTCTAGTCAGTTAAATGACAATAAGCAATACACAAAGTAGCTATTTAATAGAACAATATTGTTACTTTTTACAGCATATGAAGACAATAGTTATAACTGATTCTATTATTCTAGGACAGTTATACTGTTAAAGCAAGGCAAAACAGCTGTGCGTGGAGGTGCATGCCTGTAATTCCAGAACTCATGAGGCTGAGACAGGACAGTCACCATGAGTTTGCGGCCAGCCTGGGCTACGTAGTGAATTCATGGGCAGCCAGAAATACAATGTAGCCAGACCCTGTCTCATAAATGAATAGATAAATTAGTTACTTAAAAATAAGGCAAATGAAAAATATAATAGTACTGTGTAGTCAGAGCTGGTAAAACAACTGTTAACAGATATCTCAGTAAATAAGAACTCACCAAGACTTAATTTTGTTTTTCTTTTTTTTTTTTTTTTTTAATTTTTATTTATTTATTTGTTTGCTTGTTGTGTTTGTTTGTTTCTTTATTTATTCATTTTGTGGCTGGCTCAGCCTGCCCTGGTGGTGGCGCTGGCGCAGCATGTGGTGCCGGGGATCGAACTGCAGTCCCTGCAGTTGCCTGAGCCCTCCTAAGCAGGCGCTTTAGGCCACTGAACCAT
>PVKN010007240.1:0-27015 GCA_004027915.1 Capromys pilorides
GATACTCAGAAAGACAGTGATATTAAGCTCAAGCACTCATGTTTTAAGCTTTTCTTCTGGAGGGCTAAGAATATAAGTTTACAGACCAAAAATTAGAGAGAGAGAAAAAAAAGGACTACAAGGATAGCCAATATTTTGGCCCTAGCCTTTCAAGGTCAGAGAGGACTCAGGACAGAACAGAACCTATGCTGTAACATCCTGTAACTCAGCTATAGGATGGCTATAACCCAAATTTTCTGTTCAAGGGATTAAGGGACCACAAAAAAAAGGGTTAAAGACATACAGTGTGCCAAAGGAGAGTCATATAGAGAGACAACATTCTCTCAGACTTTCACAGAGAGCAAACTGGTCAAGCAATGCCATGACTCATCCTGACGACTGACACTGACAACAGTTCTACAAAGCGCTGTACATGGTTCCAAAGTAAATCCTGAGGGAATTTGACTGATCTTGGGAAATACAAAAACTGCATGTTTTGTTATACAAGTCTTGCTTTAACTTGTCCTTAATCACCCAGCAGAAAAGTTTAGACATGATGCATAAAATGTAAGGGTAGTTTAGTATGCTGAGCTGTAAAAGGCTCAAATTAATAGTTTCCAACATTGCCGGTTTCACCAGTAGCACACTGCAATTATGGAACATTTGACTATGTATACAACTATCTTCTCTTAGATCAAAGAGGAGAAATCTATTGTACCAATAACCATTAGAAAATTTATCATGTCTACACCCTGGGCCCTGCATAACTATAAGGAGGACAACAATACGTATTGTATTAATTATTGTGAATGTACTACTAACGTGTTTTGAAGCTGTCACATTGTAATTTCTTATTAACAGTAATTAAAAAATAAAAAAAAGAAAAGAAAAGAAATGGTTAGGCCAATAAGAAAAAGATTCAGCTTTTTTTTTTTTTTTTAGTATTTTTGTATTTTTAGGGAAGGGTCTACAGGTGTTCAGGGTCTCACTACTAGATTGGACTCATAGTGATCCACCTATTTATAGCCTCCTAACAGCTGGGATTATAGGTGCACACCACCACACCCAGTCTCAATTGTCATCTCATCATGCCCCCGGGGCAGGGCTGGCTTGGAAGGCCCAGGAATTGAACCCCTGGTTCCTGTGCCTGCTTGCAGGTGCTTTAATCTGATGAACTACTTGGCTGGCCCAAGATTCAGCTTTTTCTGGGATGGAAAGTAGCTAGTATGCCTGAAAAGGGGAGGAGTCAGGATTTTTCAGAGGAAATGAATCCATTGGCTATATAGAGATATACAGAGATATGCAGGTTTATTAGGAAGGCTTACATGATTATAGAGGCTAACGGGAACCATGTCTTTAGGTTGGTATCTCAGGTAAGCCAGTAGCCAGTCCAAGCCTGACCTGGTGAGAAATGGGCGGGGGGCTATGGGTAAATGTTGGGTAAGCCCCAGGGTAAGGCAAAAGGTTGGAGAACCAGGAGCACCAGTGCCTAAGGAGAAGAGGAATGTTTCAGCTCAAGCAGAAAGAACAACTGTGCCCCTTCATTTCTCTTTTGTTCTACTCAGGCCCAAAAGATTGGTGGGTGCCTTCCCACTTTCACAGGGGCAGAGCTTTACTCTGTGTACCCATTTGGATGTTAAGCTCTCTGCAAACATCTCACAGGCATTCAGAAATAATGTTTGACCAGCTATCTGGGAATCCAAGAGTCCTGAGAAACTGATGCAAAGCTACTAACTATGTGAGGCTCTATGAATATATAGACGAGTTATAACTGTAAGCAGGGGAGTTGGTTGGGAAGACCCCTGCCCTGGCTCTCTTATTCTAGTTTTTCTTGTTTGGGCTCCTCAGGGAAGAGGAGCTATCATTTGTGTGACAGATGCTCTGATGTGTGCCCGCTTGTTTGTGTCTGCCAGCTCCATAGTGGAAGAGACCTTGTCTGATTTCCTCATCATTGGATCTGCAGTGACAAATGTACTGCCCTAGGTGCGCATCAGGTATTCAGTGAAGGAACAGGTGGTTTTTATTTATCTTACTTATCTTAGTGTGTTCTGCATGATCTAGGGTGCTCAAAAATATGCAAAGCAAGTGAGAAGCCAGACCTTTGACACGAAGTCATGCCACACCCAGTGGTCACTATACAGCCATGCAGCTGTGTTCCATCATTGCTTGGCAGCTGATAAGGGCACGTTTTACTTGGACAGCTCTCTGGAGAAGGACAGGAGGGTCGTCATGGAAATATGAAGGAGGCAAGGATAAATCTGCAACCAAGAGATATGCACAAGGAGGCCTTCCACTCAGTCCAGCTGGCTTGACAGTTGTGCAAATAGCAGAAAGAAGGTGATTCATGAAATCCAGTGACTCTGTTCTCTTCATTGGGCTAGCATGTGCCTCCTCAGAGGATGTTTGAAAGTATTTGCTCATTTCTACCTATTAGAATCTAAGCTCCAGGAGAGCAGGGACTTTTGTGTGTTTCATTATCTGCACCTGCCCTCTGCATCATTATCTTCAACAGGTACCTACTGAATGAGTGACAAGCAGGCTGTCACCCCAGCTCACTGTGTTTCCTACTCTCAACTCCTGCAGTCCTTCCCTTCCCAGTGCAGAACATAGTCAACCTTGGCTCCGTCATGCCATGGTACTAGGTGTGTACACTTCTAGATTCTCAGCTCTATAAGGAAGAGACTTCATCAGTTTCCCTCTTGACTTGTCCTACATGGTCGTAAATGCATAAAAAATGACTAAAAGAAATTCAATTATTTGGATAATGTTGGGCGAGGATTGCTAGTCCCTCTGCTAGGCTCTGTGAGTACCACATGCAACCAGACCAGCTCTTGCCCTGAACAGTGTATGGCCCATGGAGGAGGCTGACTAACTGGACCATAATCCCATCGGTGGTGATTTTTACAGTGAGCAGCAGCAGGAAACTTAAGAAAAAGGCAGTTCAGTCAGTCCAAGAGTGGGCAGGCGGGGTGCTTGGGCATAAGCCAGGGAAGGCATCCCTGGGCTAGGCACGTGTAGGGGAGCAGAGAAAAGGGTAAGGGTGTGGGTGTGGGTGTGGGGTATTAGGCAGAGAGAATGAGTAAGCATGAGCAGGTGTGGGTGTGCACAAGGCTCCCCCTACCACAACGTGGCAAGTAAACCCATGATTGATTAAAATCAGAGTCTGGCATTCAGGCCTGCTGCTCCTGCCTCGAGGGATTCCAGCCTCTGGTGCAGAGCCAAGTAAATTAGATCTCTACACCGAAGCTTGGACTCAGCTTTCTGAATGCTTTGCAATTAATTACTACTGTGGTCCTTCCACTCTCATCTTTCTCCACTCTAAATCCTTCATTTCGTGTCTGACGCTGATCTACGTGATTACCTATGTGATTATCTGGGTGATCTATGTGATTAATATTGACTTGGTTTTATGGCATGAGATGTATTTCCAAATGATGAAGCTTGTTTGCTTTGAGATAAAAAGGGTTCGAGGAGGGAGGAAATAAACACTTTGGGATGAGCACAGACATCGTAAGCCCCAAACTGTGATCTATTAGGGACATTTATATCCAAAGAGCCTGTAGAGTATAGCAAGAACACGTCTAGGCTGCAAATACTGAATACTTCAAGGAAAATATTCCTCTTTTAAAGTGACCAGATTTAAAGCAAAGAGAATTGAAACTAAATATCACCCTTAAGATATGCTAAAAGCCACATGGCCAAAGTATGCAATTTATGAGTGAAATTCTCCTTGGGTTCTTGAGCTGCAATCATCGCCTTCCTCAGTGAGAGGAGAAAAGAAAAGCGTCATTTTCTAGGGTGTTTTGCCCCGTGGAGTGGGCTCCTGTGGAAGTGGGAGCTTGCTCTGATTTTTCTTCAAGGAAATAATGGAGAGAAAATATCACCATGTAGACTCAATAAGGTGGAGCCCCTGCAAGCTCTGTCTTCAAATTGACAAGTACAGGGAGATGCTTAGAGGTTTTCGTTGTTGCTGTTGTTTTTCTAGCTTGGTTCATGCTATTTGTCCTTTTCTCCACAATGCTGCCTATACTAGTGAAACGGATACCCTATAATTCTTGTCAAGGACCAAAATTGCAGTCAATAAAATAAATCAGCCAAACAGAAAGGAAGCAGCCTATATGCCAATCATTAGATGAACAGGTAAAGAAAATGTGATATTATATACGCAATGAATATTATTCTGCCATGAAGAAGGATAAATGAGTCATTTGTAAGAAAATGATGGACCTTGAAGCCATAGTGTGAAAATAAACCAGGTGCACATATTCAAATATCACATGGTTTCTCTTATATGAGAACCCAAAATACAAATAAAGAGCAAAATGCAAGATAGATAATAGGAAATAGGAATATAGATAGTTTGCATATGAGAAGGGAGATCAAGAGATGTAGAAAGGGTAGTGGAAGGGAAGTGAAGAGCTGAGATGTGTTATGTCCATGTACCAACTCCCCATAAGACATGTAGCTGTTATATACTGCAAACATGCACTAAACTGAAAAATAAAAATTGAAGAAAGATAAAATTCAGCATGTGAAAAAAAGTCTCCAAGCACTCGATGATGAATGAAATGGTCTAGCAGCACGTAGACAGTAGTGGTTGGAGTTAAAAGGCTTTGTGAAACTTCTTCTGGGGCTGATGAGACAGTTTCTGAAATTTTGCACTGGCGCCTGGAGCTTCTGTTTGGTCGGTGCCTCTATGGGAAAATCATGCCAATGTTTTAGATGTGTCTAAGCAAATGGTGATTCTCAGATTGACTATGAATGGCTGAATGGCAGAAGCCATTGGATGCATGCTTGGTCTGCCGCTGTGTCCCAAGGACAAAATAGAGATGTAGCAAGCGTGTAGGAGGAGCACACAGAGAGCTGAACTAGGCATAGACATCCATGAAGACCACGGAGGGATGGTGCAATGTTAAAACAATTTTCCACCTGAGAGCACTGAAAGCTGGTGTTCTTGAGATACTAAGGATCAAACCAAGCGCCTCCTCCATGTTTAGCGAGAACTTGACCACTGAAGCACATCCCACCTCCAGTTCATGATTGTATGGAAGGGTGAAGATGATGCAGGGGTTTTAGTAGACCAAGAGCCAGGCAGGATGAAGTGAGACCTCTGTGGCCTGGGATACTACATTCATATTTGAAATATAATGTGAGTCACATATGTCATTTAGAATCTTCTAATGGCTACGTATAAGAAAAGGTAGAAAAAAAAGAAGGTAGAATTAATTTTAACATGTTTAATAGCACATAAAAAATTACAATTTCAACCTGGCCCCAATGTAAATTATTAGTGAGTATTTTTTTCCCTCATGCTAACTACAGAGTATATTTCAACATTACGGACAGCACAATTTGCAGGGGCTGGGGTTCAAGGGCTCCACAGCCATGTATAGTTATCGTATTGGATAGCACAGATGTAGAAGGCAAAACAGACACGGATAGGGGAGAGTAGGTGTTGCAGCGGAGAGCTAGGGGATGTAGAATGGCTGGAAACACACTGAGGAGGGTAGTCGGGAAGAGGGAAGGCTGCAAGAGAGTGCTTGGCGAGGCTGCTAGCCCAGCCCTGGTCCAGGGGATGGAGCCAGGCTTCTCAGGCAGGCTTAGCTTGAACTGAGCCAGGTAGATTCTCAGGGCCTCAGGGTAAGTGAGTTTCCTTCAGGTAGAAGATATGGGATTCTTTTGGCACATTCTAAGTAAATTAATCCAACATGAAGCCTCTTAGTTAAATGAGCCTAAAGAACCAACAGGACACCTATGTTTATCATTCACTTTTAAAGACTAAATTACCATATTTTAGAAGAACTTAAGCAACTTACCAGCATTAGTGCCGGTATTCCTGTCCAAACCATGTTCTTCCAACTGTGCGTTCAGTGACACGAAGATCACAGTGAGTACTGTGACAAACAGGGTAGATAGAGATGTGCTTGGTTTCACCTTTATGCAAATGTCAGCCAGTCAGTCTAGGCCACTCATCAGTATTCTATAACCTTAAGCTCAATAGGGAGAACTTAACTGAGTGAATCTAAGCTCAATTAGGAGACATCTTTATAAAGAAATTGCTCATGATACTATATTGAGTAATTATGGAGAAAGCCATAAGAAAACCACTTCCTTCATTAGAAACTGAAGGTGAATATGTTCTTGCTCTCTTGCCAGGTTGAAAAATTTACAGCAATGGTGGCTTCTGTCACCAAGGTCCAATTTCATGTCTATTTCTCTTTCATAAAGCAAATTAGAACTGTGAAGTGTTAGGAGTCTGTCTTCATTTTCCTGTCATATCCTTTTAGATGTTGCCTTGAGGATTTGCAGACTGAGAGCTAAGCAGTCACAGATGCCTGGATCTTCCCATCATCCCTGGTCATCTCCATTCCTGTGATGTGAAGACTCCGGCCTCAGAGCCAGCATCCAATCAGACCTACACGCATCCTAGGGCCTGCACCTCATTCATTTTGGTCCTGCTTTATTTCAATGTGGTTCCTTTATCCAAATTCCATGGATTTCTTCAGGATGTTTGTTCAGGCTGGAAGTAATACCTGCATCTTCATTTATAATAATGATGAGGTCAGCCTGGAGGGGTGGCATCCGGGTCCCCTCTGCCTACCTTCTCCCTGGCCTGGCCTTTTGTTGCTCAATCTACTGTGACTGCAGGGCTGGACTTGCCTGAATGGCCTCAGGGCCTACAATTGATGAAGAGCACATGGCCATTCCCCTGGGGTCCCACTTCTGCTGGGGCATAGATAGGAAAACCATAGGCCTCCCTACCCTGCCTGCTGCTGGGGGAGACACTGCTCATGTTTCTAGGTATGTCCATTTGTTTGCTTGTGGAAACAAGTTAAAAATAAAGTTTTTCACTCTGAAAAAAAAATGGTGCTGCCTTGAAATCACCTAGGATTCCTTGTAAGTATTAAAATTGGGTTGTTCCTCCTTGAAACTGCCCAAAGTTTCTGTAATCACGAGGCAGAGCTGTTGCAGTCTTCTGCAAGTAGCTCTTCAGTTGTTCTGATGATGGGTGCTCTTCCTTCAATTCTGACTGCATGGCTTCCCCCAGCTGCTAAACTGGGGGTCCCTCAACAAAAGGGTCAGGCAGAGTCTCCACCTGGCTTCGCATTGCTTCTTTCTAATCTTTGAACATATGGGGCTGTGTGTGTTTACTTCTTTCATGCTCATCTACCTTTAAAAGCCTAAGGTAGAACTTTCTCTTCCTCCTGCTTGAAGAGTCCAGCTTCTTTTATTTCTCTTATTCTCTCTTTGCTGTGTTGCGATAAAAACATAGGAGGATATTTGGACAGTCATTCTAGTTCTTCCCTGAATTTCTGAGCAAAACTGCTTCAAAGGCACTGTTTCAGGCTCCTCAATTGCCTTTGCATCTTTTGGGTGTATCATAATTTACCATTCTTTTAGAGCATCATAGTGAGTGTCATCATTGTTAGGGACCTGGAACTGTAAAGTGAAGGCTACATGTATGCATTTAGCAAACTCAAGGTGAACTTGAACCTTAGCAGTTGGGGCCATATGAGCCTGTGGGTTAGTCACCTATTTTCACAGTTTCTTTCTTTGTTGTGCAATGCAGTTCTAAACAACATGCAAAGGATCAGAATGTTGAGTAGGTGATCTGACGATGCATACTGCTGCTGGCACAAAAAAACAAACAAACAAACAAACAAACAAAAACAAAACAAAACAAAACAAAAAAAACGTTGGTCCTCTGCAGCCAGGAAAAATCCAACTAGCTGCCTTTGTAGTTTGAAGACTTAGCCTACAGAAATATATAAGAAACAGTCCAAGTAGAAAACCCTTGCTCCAAACTGGTCAAGCAATGGCGGTCACTCATCCAGAGGGCTGACACTGACAAAAGTTCTACAAAATGCTGTACATGGTTTCAGGGTAAATCCTGAGGGGATTTGACTGATCTTGTCAGATACAAAAGTTACATGTTTTGTTATATAGGTCTTGCTTTAACTTGGCCTTAACCATCAGCAGAAGTTTAACCATGAGGCATAAAAAGTAAAGCCAGATTAGATGCTGAGCTGTGAAAGGATCGAGTCAATAGCTTTCAACATTGCCGGTTCTGCCAGTAACCCACTACTCTTATGGTCTATTGGACTATACATACAACTACTTTCTCTTAGTTCAATGAGAAGAAATATTTGTACCTATAGTGTTTAGAAAAGTTATCATGTCTGTATCTTCTACTCTGAACAACTACTATGAAGACAACAATATGCACTGTATTAATTATTGTGGCTGTCCTACTAATGTATTTTGAAACTGTCTCATTGATATTTCTTATTAAAAGTAATGAAATAAAAAAACCCCTTGCTCCATATCCCATTGTCTAAAAAGCTTGTATACTGAAGCTCTGCCAATTTTAGAGTTAGATTTGACTAGCTGTATTTTCCCTAAGATGAAATTCTTTTTGAGGAATGCCTTTTGAGGTTCAGACTCCCCCTTGAGAGCTCCTGAAAGGCCAGGTCACCATTATCCTTAGCAAACATCTCTGTGGTCATTAATATAGGAGACAATTCTAAGATGAAGTCCCTAAATTCTTGCCTCTGGTACACACATCCTGTGTAAATCTCTCTGGTAAAGTATGAAAGAGCCCTGTGGATATGATGGTTACACTTAGAGAGTGGGTTAGACTTTGACTTAACCAAAGGAAAGCTTATTATACTGTTTTAGTTAAGAGAAAGCCTTAAAAACAAGGGTTTTGCCTACTAGCCTTACCAGGCTGTGCAATGCTGAGGGAGGGGGTGACACCTAGGTGCAAGGAGCCAGATACTGTTAGCAACCACATGAGCTTGGAAGGGCACCTAAGCCCCAGTGGGACCATAGCCTTGGCCAACATTGTGGCTGTGGCTCTTTCAGGTCCTGAGCACAGCGTTCAGCTGAAACTCCTGACCCATGGAAACGTGAGATGATAAACACTTGCTGTTTTAAATTTCCAAGGTTGTGTTAATTTTTTATGTAGCCATAAAAATCTATTACACATTCATGAAGCAGTCCCTTAGCTACAATAAAGGCTGCTGCTAATCTACAATTTGAAAAACTTGCATGTCCTGTACTTACTTGAGCAAAAATACAAAGCCTCTGTGGTCTGTATGTTTGCTGTTTCCCTCCCCTCCCCTCCCCCCCCAATTCATATGCTGAAATCTTATCTTCACATGTGACCATATTAAGAGGTAGCATCTTTGGGGAGTGATTAGGCCTGGAGACTAAATGGAATTAGTGGGTTTATAAGGAGGTCCCATAGAGCAAGGTCACCCCATCTGCATTAAACAAGAAAGCAGGGCTTCTATAGACTCCAAACCTGCCCACACTTGATCTCAAACTTCCCTGTCTCCAGAACCTTAGGAAGTAAATTTCTGTTATTTTTAAGCCACCCAATCTACAGTATTTTGTCATAGCAGCCTGAATGGTCTAGGACAAAAGGCCAAAGCTCTTAGCCTTGAAGTAAGGCTTCAATTACTGGCACAAATTATTTTCCTCCCAAGTAGTAATTCTTGTTAATCCGTGTAGCAGTCTTCCTCAGTAGATCAGCCAACCCCTAGCTCCAGACTGCTGAGGTTTGAGACACAGCTCCCAAGTTCAGGCTGTGTGACCTTGTAGAAATTATTGAACCCTTTCCTGCCACTGTTTTACTTATCTGTAAAAGGGGAGGAGAATAACAGTGTGTTACTCAGAGAACTGGGGAGATGCAACTGAATTAGCATATAGAAAAGTCTTAGAATTTTGCTTGGCACTTTAATAGTAAATTATGCTAGCTCTTACATTTTTATGGTTTCTTAATCCTGCACCAAGTTCTACAAACTCAAAGGTTCAATATAAACATCCTCTTTCTCCTATCAAATTTGAAGTCTTTTGAAAAATAAGACACAGAAAGCAGAGATAGAGATTGAGTTGCATATACTTTACCCCAAAGAACAATCAGAATTGACTTGAATGATTTAGAAATGTGTGAGTGGCTGAGAACAGGGGATGTGGCTTTATGGCTTTACTTTTACATGAGCCCAAGGACAAGGAAGAAGAGCTGAGAAAAGGACTTTGGGTATTCTGACACTTGGTCATTCTCTGCAAAAAGCATTATAGTGACCTGTCAGTGCTGTCAGAGAATCAAGACAATAGATTTTTTCCCAGTGAGTTGAACCATTATTTACTGAGCCACAATAATTCATTGAAAACCACTATCTTGGTGCTCCCTTCAAAACAGCCTGAAATTGGTGGATAGTGTGTTAGCCGGCTTTCCATTACTGTGACAGTATATCTGCGATAAATCAACTATGAAGGAGGATAGGTTTACTGTGGCTCACAGTATGTGAGTTTTAGTCTGTGTTCAGCTGGCCAATTACTTTTGGGTCTGTGATGAGGCAGTAACTCATGGTAGGAGTGCAGGGTGGAGCAGAGCCTCTGGCTCATGGTTGCTGGAAGGAAAGCGAGGCAGAGAGACAGAGCAGGGACTAGGATTCTAATACAAAATAGCTTCTTCCAGAGCAAGTTCCCAGTGACCTAAGAGCCTCCGATGAGGCCCCGCATCTTAGGAATTCCATCACCTCTCCACAATACCACAGGCTGTTAATTAATGTGGCTGTCTCTTTGGGAGAATATTTCAGACCCAAACTGTTGCAGACAGAAAAAAAAATCTAAACTAGGTAAGTAAACTCAAGGTTCAATTTTTCCTACCTTCAAGTAAAAAAAAAAAAAAAAAAAAAAAAAAAAAAAAAAAAAAAAAAAAAAAAAAAAAAAGCACCTAGAAACCAATCACTGGAGCACATTTTCAATGATGTAATGATTCTTCATATTTTTGTTGTCCATCAATCAAGGTCAACATTATCAGAAAGCAATTACTAAAGCTGATAAACATCTTAGACACTATATTCTAGGAGTTCACAGCATGAGAGAGAATATAGGTTTTCAACAGAACTTGGACTATCAGAGCCTGGAGTAAATGCTTTGGCTTCTTTGTACAAGGTGAAGCCCATGGACTGGAAGCATTGATTAACAGTACCAAAAAATGAGATCTAATCCAGGCCTACAGCAAATTAGAATTTGCATTTTTACTGGGTCATGAAGTGAGGAGATGCACATTAACATGCAAGCAGCGCTGAAGTGGATTGACCCCATCTTTGGCATCCTAAGAATACTCTTTTGAAGATCCCAATCTAAATACTCATTGCTTAAAATTCTTTAGCGACATCCGTTCACTAAAAGAATTAAATTTAAAATTCATGGTTTTGGGGAACACAAGGTACAGAGAACAACTGTAATTTCAGTAGAGATGTTGCCAGCAGATAGGAAACCAGGAAGGTTTGGCTGTTAGACAATTTTATAGCCTGGATGGAATTTTTGGGTCTTCCTTGATTTTGAGAGACATCAGAGAGGTCCAGCTAGTCTAATTTTTTATCCTCAAAAACTAATGATTCTTTTTAAGTTTAAAAATTTTTGCATCAGTCCATATTTGCAGTCCACAGTGATTACATCCACCCTGAGAAGTTGGTAGTGCCCAGGGCACATCTTGCTTCTTTTTATTTCTCCTCCTCCTGTTCTTTCTTCCTCTCTCCTCCATCTTTAGACTGCTTTTCTATTTGCAAAAGAGCTATCTTTGTAATTCCTGTTATTCATCATTTGTTTTTCTCTTTAAATTATTTATACATTGATAAGATATAAGAGATGCCATGGATATTTCAGCTGACATGTCTGATTTATTTCACTTTACATTATGGTCTCAAGATATATCTATTTTCTGACAAATGACTCAAGACTTTCTTTATGGTGGTGTAGGACTTCATTGTGTATAAATATCATATTTTCTTTATCTGGGCATCTGTTTATGGGCATATAGGCTGCTTTCAAGATTTAGCAGTTGCGAATCGTGCTGCCACAAGCGTAGGCATGCATGTATCACTGTAATATGATGTCTTAAGCTCTTTGGAGAAGATGCCAAGAAGGGGAATAGTCAGATCAAATGGAATATCTATTTTCACTTTTTTAGGAATCTCCATACTGATTTCCATAGTGTTCGTGCTGAAAATCTAACGCTGTCAAAAAGGACAAACCATGTGTGCCCATGATTCTGCTTTTCTTCATAATGGTGAGTTTATGGGGCTGAGATCTGTGTGGCTCAGGAAAATGTGAGTGGAGATGATCAGCAAATTGAGACTTGTCAAAAAGAGGAGGAGTTCTTTCTGCTTCTGCACACTGTGGCCAGGCAATGGAAGATGCAATTTGCATGACTCTGAAGGGACTCACTGTGCAGCAGAAAACACGAGGACTCATGTTAACATCTACAGTTTACTGAGTGCACATTGTGCCATGTACCAGGCTAAGAGCATTGCTGCTACTATTTCATTTGATTTTCTCAATAACCATTGAGGTAGGTATTAACAATATCATGGTGACAAAGGACACAAGCAAAACTGAGAGTAGTTAAAAACTGACCCATGTTATACAGATAATAGAACATGAAACCAGGATTGAAATCCACGTCTGTTGTAAAGTCAGCATTCTCAGCCATTGCACAATGTCTCCTGTCCATGAGAAGGTGGGTCACTGTCCACCCAGCCCTTCCATGGAACTCATAATCTTTGGACATGAACCTCAGGAAACTGTTGGCTGCCGCTTCTAAGTATGCCTCCAGAATGCATGTTCTTGCAAAAGATAAAGTGCAAATGGCATCAGTGAACAAGAATGAATGGATAAAGGCCAGCCAGATAGCTCAGCAGACTAAAGCAACTGCTTTTGCAGCAGTTGGAGTTTGATCCCCAGCTTGCCATGCTGGCTCTGCCTACGTGAAGCACTGAGATTGCAATTGAGACTGGGCATAGAGACACATGCCCATAATCTCAGTTGTTGGGAGGCGGAAAACAGGAGAATCACTACGAGTCTCATCTGAGTAGTGAGACCCTATAGACCCTATAGACCCTATCCTAAATACATTTTTTTTAAAAAAAGAATAAGGTCATTGAGAACTCAGAACATAAGAGAACCTGTGCTATAACTCCTATAACTCAGTGGTTTCCCAAATTTTCTGTTCAAGGAAATTGTGGGGTTCCAGAGGAAAGGGACTGAAAATATATAGTGTGCCAAAAGAGAGCCACCTAGAGAGACAACATTCTCTCAGGCTTTCACAGAAAGCAAACTGAACAAGCAATGGCCATGTCTCATCCAAATGGCTGACACTGACAACAGTTCTACAAAGCACTGTAAGTGGTTCCAAAGTAAATCCTGAGGGGATTTGACTGACCTTGAGAGATACAAAAGTTACATGTTTTGCTATACAGGTCTTGCTTAAACTTGCCGTTAACCACCCAGCAGAAAAGTTTAACCACAAGGCATAAAACAGAAAGCTAGACTAGAATGCTGTGCTCTGACAGGCTTAAATCAACAGCAACTGACATTGCCAGTTTTACCAATAATCCACTGTGATTATTAAACATTGGATTATGTATACAACTACTTTCTGTTAGTTCAATTAGAAGAAATTTTTTTGTACCAATAATGATTTGAAAAATTATAATGTCTATACCCTGTTCTCTGTATAACTAATAGGAGGACAACAATATGCATTGTAACAAATATTGGAAACGTACTACCAACATGTTTTGGCCAAACTATGTGCTTTTGCTTTACTGAGCTGGAGATGAAGCCAAACTCTTTGCTACTGAAATAGTAACCCTGCAAGTAAGGCTGAAATAAAGAAATCAAGTGAAACAAAACTCAACCCCAGTGCTGTAGTGGAAGAAGGAGCAAAGTCATGTGCCTGTTTCTGAATATTTCAGAGGCCATGTTTCTTGGGAATGGATTTCCAATGATTGGATAGGCAGAGAGATGACTGTCTTAATCATGGGCTGTAAAGTGTGTTTGTCCTTTTGCCAAGGAACAAATGAGGCAGGGCAGACAGAATCATTATTAGACAATCTTGCATCTACTAGTTAAGCTAAAAGCAAAACATGAAAGGGAGTCTCCAGAAGTTATAAATGGTATTAGTTTAAGCTGAAGAGGGAAATTGTAAGGCAAGTTCTTGTAAGGTTTAATTTTTCTATCTTGTTACTGATACAGATGGGCCTATGGATCTTTTGAATGTTTTTACTTTTTATGTAAATTTGAGCCATGCAAATTTGAAATTATGTAATATGAAAATACTGTAAGTCAGGTCTTTCCCTAGATACAAAACTTGAGCTAATATGGATCTGTCAAGGCAAGAAATAAATGGTGCACATAAATTGGAAGGAGGGGCCATTTACAACCATGTGACCAGGATGTGGAAAACTATCCGGGAACAGAGCATGTATTTCTTCCAGACATCAAGGAAGTAGTGAGTGAGCAATTACTGAAGCCCCGGAACATGTGTATGTGGAGCAGGCTACCTGAAACCAGCTGGGGCCCTTGGCAGACATCGCTCACCCAGAGCAACCTTGCAGAGAGGCAGCCTTGGGGTTACCCACCTTGACTACTCTCCAATGTACCTGACTTCTCATAAGAACTGCCCATGGGGAGAACTTGCCTAGAAGCCAGAAGGAATGGAAGCTGCTGATGCAGTCATTCTAGATAGACTTACTGGGATGCAGAGCAGAGTAGAGAAGGATGGGGGTGACCAAGGAGAAAAGATACAGCCTACTTCTAAACTAAAGCAAAAACAAAGCCAGAAATCACATAATTTCAATTACACAAAATATACTGAAAATGAGGTTTGTGTTATTGTCCCATAGCAGTGCCATTTTAAGCAGTGAACAGCATCCAAATATTTCAAGATTGCTTGTTTTGTTTTCTGCAGTGCTGGGCATCTGCCCAGGGTCTCACACACGGTAGGCAAGTGCTTTACCACAGAGCTACAGCCCTACCCCTTTGGGGTTGCTCTTGAGTTGTATGGATTTTGAATTAAGAAATACTTTTAGGAAACATTGCTTTTACGAAATACTGTATGTTCAATCCCTCCAATTTTGTTTCCCCAAAATATTACTTTTGTTTGGAGTCTTTGCAGTAGATTTTAAGTCACAAACTAATTACCAGATTACAGAAAGAAATCGGGATTTTCTCCTTTTATGCAGTTTCTGTGTACTTGAAACACTACAAAATTAGGAGTTTCTAAGTGCAACTCGACTCTTGTTCTGAGATAGCCAAAGAGCTGTGCAGTCTTAAGTTGGTTTGCATTCTGGGAAATGAAATAAGACAGAATTAAGTGTTTTCATTTTAAGCTCCTTAGTGGCAGGGGCCTAGTCCCATTCCAAAATGTATTCTCCAGCATGTTGTCTTGCACTTAGAACATTCAATAAGTATTTCTTGAATTATTGAACACAAATCTTAAATTTATGGGTTGATCTACAACAGAATCAACTTCGAACCATATTTCCTCCATATATTTTATATTAAATCAGTTAATTGATTAATCTTTTAAGACAGGGTCTCACTATACAGCTCAGGGTGGCCTTGAACTCACCATGTAATCCAAGCTGGTCTTGAACTTGCATCAATCCTCCTGCTTCAGCTTCCCAAGTGCTGGGATTATAGTTGTACATCACCATACCTAGCCCGTATGTTTTATTAAAAGATTTCAGATCACCACAACATAATGTAACATAACATAATGTAACAACATAACATTACATAACATAACATGACACAACATTGCAAAGGTTACCTGGTCTCTCCCCCTGTTATGGTGTGTGAATAGATATCCCCTAAAGCCTCATGCGGTCATGGGGTAGCTTCTGGAGTTTATGATTGATTATTGTACATGTGGATGCTGCACCTACTTTTGGGCAGGGAATTCACATTACAATGTAAGGAGGGAAGAGAGGCTAGCTGGCTGCCTGAGTTGCTGCCATTTCCTTTGCTCTCTGCTCTTTGCTGCTGCCGTGGAAGGTTGCTCTCCTCCCTGTGCCACTCAGCCTTGGAACCAGCTGAGCATGGACTGAAACCTCCAGCAACTGTGAGCTAACTAAACCTTTTCTTCGTTCATTTTGGGTATTGGGTATTTGTCCCAGCAATGAGAGAAGAGTAACTGAAAGACTCCTCCATAGAATACTGTGAATTTGCAGACTGAGATTGAGTATCCAAGACCAGTCCTTGAAGGATAGACCAATCATTTTGCGGGTTCCCTAGGAAGCAATCAGTGTTTTGCTAACTAAGACCCAAAGAAAATCATTCTTCCTTTCAGATTCCCTGTGCATATAGAAAACCTGGACTCTTAACCAAACCAGTGGTAAGAACTGATTACAGTGGTAGATTCATTCTGTTTGGTAGTCTGGTTCATTTACTGGACAAGTAAGTGTCCATCTTCATCATCCTCTGAGTTCAGCCCCAAGATGGCTGAAGCCTTTCTAGGATCCAGGCTACATTACTTGTTACAAAAGAGGGACACAGTGAAAAGGGATCAAAAGGAATGAACAACCTTCTCCCAGTGTGCTTTGCTTAGAAAGCCTTACATCTGTCTATATGTCTGTTGCTGTCTCTGTTTCTCCTAGAGCTTGAATCTAGGGCCTTTGTACTACATTCCTAGCCCTTTTATTTTTTCTTTTTTCTTTGAGGTAGGGTCTCACTAAATCACCTAGACTGGGCTTGAACTACTTACGCTAGTTATATAGTTGCTCCATTTGGTGTATTGTGATTTTCTTTGGTACTGGGAATTGCACCCAAAGCCTTAATGGTAAGCAATCTCAAGCCTATCTATCTATCTATCTATCTATCTATCTATCTATCTATCTATCTATACTTTGAAATAGGGTCTAAGTTACTAGCGGAGTTTGAGCTTGCGATTGTTCTGCCTCAGTCCTCTAGAGTGCTAAGAATCCAGGCATGTGCCAGTATGTCTAGCTTGGCATCTCTTGATGATAGCTTAAAGTGGAGTATTTTTAATCTAGGAGATAAAATTAAGATAACTATTAAGAAGATAAGACACATATTGCTTTCCTCTCTTCCTCTGGTCCTAATTTCTCCTTTGCTTAGACATCTCTGTGTGGTGATGTCATCAGAAGCTCCACTGTTGGCTACAGGCGTGGGCGTGGGCGTGTGCAGTTCCTTGAGCAGCCATTGCTGATTCATCCGGGTGACTCAGTCTGCTCAGGTCTCTGAGCTGGGAGGGGGTGATGTCACGACACATCTTCCTCCTCCTCCTCCTTCTACTCCTCTTCCTCCTCCTTCCTCCTCCTCCTCCTCCTCACAGGCCTCCTCCTTGACTCTCTTCATGGAAACTCATTAAGCTTCCAAAGGTGGGTGATCCCGGTGGGGAGCCCTGGACTCCTCATCAGTGCAGGGCTGACTCCTTCACCTGCCCACTGTGAAGTAACTTATAGATTGAGATAACCAGAAGAGCACCAGGCCAACCCATCCAAGCAGTTGGGCATGCAGGAGTCCAGCTTCTCAGCTTTGCTCAGCCCCTCTGTTCTGAGGTCAGTTCTTTTACAATATTATTTTTATAGGAATGCACTTCATTCAACTGTTAGATATGACATGCTTCTGTTTCTTAGCAATTTTAATTCAGAATCATCCAGACAAGAATAATCTCTGGTTTGAACTTTTTTTTTTTTTTTTCTTCTTTTCTTCTCTTTCACTGCCCCACCCTTGGTCAAACTTAACAGTTCCCAGCTGTGTGTCATTTGGCTCTGTTTCCACCCAGCCTTTTCTGTGCTCTGGGACCCTTCCAGGTCCCAGAGGTGCTGTTTATTTGTGCTGAAACATCTGGGCTTTGACACCATCCTGTCACTGCAACGTGGCAAACTAGTGTGAAGAGCTCACTGGCAGCTGTGGCAGGCTGCACCACCTTGGTGAGCTAAAGAGGTGACCCCAAGGAGTAGGGGATGGCTTGAAGGAGAGGACACAAAGGCAGTGGGAACCAGGAGAAGCCCGAAGCTCATGCTCACCTGCTATGGCTGATACAGCTCCAGTGAGCAGAGTCACACTGGAAGATGAGGGTGGGGTTCCTCTCCTATAGGCCACTGCTGCTGTAGCATCTAAGGTGCTCATCTCCTCCCCATGTGGGCAGGGAGTGAGGTTCCCAGTGAGAGCGTGGGTTCTACCCCTCATGAAGAGGCTCTGAGCACCAAAGTTGGAGCCCAGGAGCTGCAGGGAGGGAGTGCTGGACTGGGACCCTAGGAATCTTGGTTCTAGTGCTCACTTTTTGTAAGTTCAGATGGGATTTTTTTTTTCTTTTTTTTTAATGTATTTAGTACAGGGTCTATAGGGTCTCACTGCAGATCTGACTCACAGTGATCTCCTGTGTTCAGTCTCCCAAGAGCAGGAATCACAGGTGTGTGCCACCATGCCCAGGCTCAATCACCATCTCAGTGTGCCCTGGGGGTGGGGCTGGCATGGCAGGCTGGGGATTTAACCCCTGGTCCCTACATCTGCTTAAGCAGGTACTTTAATCTGCTGAGCTAGGTGGCCCATCCCAGATGAGACTTCTCTGAGCTCTGATTTCCTTTTCTATGAACTAGGAAGCCTAAAATAACATGTGGTGCTTTAAGATTTTATCAGAAAATTAAATAAAACCTTTTTAAAAATGTATTTAGCACAGGGTCTACAGGGTCTCACTACGTAGATTGGGCTTATAGTAATTCTGTTCTCAGCCTTCCGAGTGCTGGGATTACAGGTCTCAATCGCTGTCTCTGTCTCAGCGTGCCCCCGAGGGCGGGGCCAGCATGACTCACCAGGGATGGAACCCCACACCCCGTGATCTGTTGAAGCACTGATAGTCCACTGAGCTAGCAGGCTGGCCCCTAAAAAATTAAATAAAATCTTAAGCAAAAGCCTTCAGGTGTGCACTCAATACTACCATAAGAAGTGACAACGACGGTGTCTTAACAGCTTGCCTTACTTGTGAATACTCCAGCTCACACCCTGATCCCAGTGTCTAAAGAAGGTAGGGATGTGAGAAGTGGGTCCATTGACTAACCTCACTTCAAGAGTCAGAAGACCTAGTCATAGGGCTCTTTTGGAGTCACAGACAACAAATCTCCCCTCTTGAGCCTCTCTCCTATTTCTCCCTGGCCTGATTGTGCTCTGGACTTTTGGCACCTCCTCTTCTTCTTACTGGCCAGGAAAGCTGACTAATAGAGTTTCTCATAGCAGATATTCTCACATCCTTATATTAAAAAGATCTCTGTCTCTATCTCTTTCTCTCTTTCTTTCTTTCTGTCTGTTCGTCTGTCCTCCTGTCTGTGTCTCTCTGTCTGCTTACTGAAATTTCCATTTCTTATTCCAGTCCTAGCTTATGGGTATGTCAAGCTTCAGCAAAGAAGACAAAGGTGTATATGGATCCCTCTCTGGTCATTTTTGAGACACTTCTATAGAACACCATTGGCTTCTAGGAATGCAGATTGAACACTGGATAAGATACAATCACTGCTCCTGGTTTTTGAATTTTAAGAATTGTCCTCAGATAATAGTGTTCATCTGATTAGAATCTTCAAAGTATTGGATATTCTTACTTGATTTGCTTTGAGGGAGTTCCATACTAATCAAGTCCTAGTAGTTGGGTGAAATTCCTCTCAGAGAATATCATAATGCCTAGTAGCACATAGCTGTCCTCAGGTGGCCCAATTTTTTATTGATGGAATGTTAGTTACATTGGTACACGGATAAAGGAAACTTTGAGGACCTGAAAATATCCTTTTATTCAAGTGGCTTTTAATATACAGACCCTTAAGTCTATATGGCCTGGAGGAGAGTGACTTACTACCAAGGAAAGTCCCTATTATCTTGAATTTCTCTGGTAATGATAGAGATGATGGCTGATTACTTTTCTCTCACTTCCAGTGGGCACAGTGGTAGACTGTATCACTGGTCCCTAGTGCCTGCTGCCCTGAATGGTGAGACAATGAGCCTCGCAGCCCAAGGATGCCAGACTTGGCCAGTGAGATGTGGGTGGAAGTGATGGCCAATGAGACAGGGTCACCTCCAAATGAGTGCTCTAAAGGCCAGTGTGAAGTGTCACCATCTTTTGCTTTCTCTTTTGCCAACAAGGGAAACAACAGTGAAACATATGGACAAGTAGCAGATGCTTCTTCAGCTTGGGTCTTAGAGTGATGGTGATGTGGAGTCTAGATGCAAGAGACCCAAGACAGAAGTGTACAAGAGTGAAACACGAGCAAGAAGTACACCTCTGTTTGCAGAAGCCTCAACATATTTGGTTAGGATCCAGGGAGACCTTGGTTTGAAGCTCAGCCATGTAACCTTGGACAAATGTCTTAACCTCTCTCTGCCTTCTCACTTATGACATGTGGATGATAATATTTCTTCAGATTATTGAGATAGTTAAATATTAAAACAGAAGCAAATTGTTTATCACAGTACCTGGTACTTACAAAACACTCAATATACACTACTATTGTTATTATAAAATAGATTTAGGACTGAGAAATAAAAAGGATGGATCTATATAAGACTGAGATAAACACTTAAAAAACATGACAACTGATCATAAATTTTTTAACACTTCTCTTTTAACAGTAATACTCAACAATGTGTAGTCTTGTGCTAGGCAGAAAAAAATGCTCCCCCAAAGATTTCCAAATCGTAATCCCTGGAACCTGTCAATATGCCACTGTACACAAAATGTGAACTTTACAAGTAAGGTTAGGTGAGGAATTTTGGAAGGGGCAGGTTATTCTGGATTACTTAAGTGGGTCCAGTGCAATTACAGAGTCCTTGTATGGGAAAGAAGAAGGCAGGAGCACACCAGTGAGAGAAGGAGATGTTTAGGGGAGGGAGAGAAAATCAGCTATTGGGTGGAAGAGCCAGGGAACCTTGACAACCAGGGAAGAGGCCCAGGGAATAGATTCGCCTGTAGCAGCTCCACTAGATACACAGATCTGCAACCAAACACAGGCCAACCAAGCTGGATCTCTCCAGAACTAGAAAATAGTAAACTCATATTGTTTAAAGGCACTAAATTCACAGTAATTCGCTTGAGCGGGAATCGGGCACTAGTGGGTGCCCCAGTTCCCCTTTCTCTTCAGCAGGTAGTCTTATTTTCCCGAGTTCGGAACCATGCAGACTTGTGTTGGATTTCTATAGATGCTCATGTACGCTGACTCATAAATCAACTCTCTGCCTGTGACTATCCTTTTCTGCTAACTCCCCCTCCATCCCACACGACCCCACTCTATCTCATCCTACAAACGTCATCTCTAAATTATAAAAAGAGTTTTCTTTTTTAATTTTGAGATGGCATTTACTTTGTTAACTATGTGCAGGTGGCTTGTAGTGATGTTTTCTAGGCACTGTGAATGATAAAATCAAGGCCAGAAGTTCAGGCCCTTAGATGTATCTGAAGTGTGCCAGTAGGATTCTTCTCACGACAAACTGTGCCACTGAATGAATTCTTTCATTACTGGAGAATGTCATAAACTGTCTTGAGAGAAATAATTCACTGACTATAGTAATACACAAGGCATATGGTAGTAATTTTAAAAATACTATTGGTTGCTGAAAATCTGGCTTGATTATAAACTAGGAGAATTGCTTGTAGTCATTTGCTTCTCGTAGGTTCTTTTGTTTTACTTTTTAATTAATTTGTGTGATGGCAAGAAAGAGGCAGGAGGGAAATTTTCATTTCCTTCCCAGAGGCATTATTTTATTCCATTCTGGTTTTCCTCCATGCCACTGGAAGGACACCAAGGGACTCCTCTGTTTGTAAATCTTCTGCAGAAGGTAACCCAGAATCCACTGTCATTCTCAGAACTATCCCAGCTGTGGGCAACCTGGGTTCTCCAGCCTTCTGCAATGGGCAGTGGGGGTTTGGTGTCCTGAGAACAAGGCAGGGAAAAAAGGGTCGGTATCCTGGTCTCTATGGCTCAGACCCTTAGACACAGAATGGTAAACGTGTTTTCTCCATTCTAAGTAAAATACTAATTCTATATTTAAATTTCTATTTTTCTTATTTTCTCCTAATGAAATAGTCTGAGTGCCAGACAATAGATAGTTTCTCTTTCCTTGTACTTGACCTTGCTTTCTGGGTGTCCCCTATTGCTGGCCCTTTTAGGGATCATAGTTGGAGTTGCCCCCACCTTAGACTTTCCCATCTTTGAGAAGTGAACCTAGAAAACGGTGTCTATTTATTTTCAAGTACCTGCATCTCCTACTCAGAGCATCTGTAAAATCTCAGCCTGAGCAGCAGGCTTAGTATTCTGGTGTTAAATTTTTACTATCTCATTTTAATCCAGATTCTATGGCAGAGAATCTTACAAATTTACTGCCACATAATTTAATTTTATTCAATATTTTGCCTAAATATGGTTATACCCATTTTTAGCTCGGCATGGTATGAATTAGTTCTGAATCATGTCCAAGACCAGATGGAGCTTGCTTTTTCTAAGGAAGACAAAGCATTAAGTTTGCTCATCTTTGTTATGAAAAATGCCAGCTTGAGCAATTACCTGGCTGGTGTCCTAATTGTCTTAATCTGCAAATCAGTGGGGCCATATGGCCCACCTGATCAATTATACAGGTATTGATTAAGTTGGGGAGGAAGAAAAATATTCAAAAAGGCATAGTTAGTCACTCAGTCTGCCGTTTATGTCAGGAGGAGGTTAGCTGCTCTGTAAGCAGTGTGGTGGTCTCTGAGCTGGGCTTCGCAAGTCTTCATTTTGTAGAAAGGAGGAAATATTTGTAAGTGTACGTTATGTACGATAAGAAACCAGAGTTAACATGGATCCTGTGTATGAAAAAAAATAGAGCACCCATTAACAATAATGACCATCTTTGAAATTTAAGATGAAAAGGAGAGCAGTTATGTTTGACACACATGTAACTTCCCTCGGACATGCCACCACCCAGAGGCCATCGACTAGCGCTTGCGTCTGAGCCCAAGGCAGAGCCTTACCAGATTCTTGGCATTTCTTCTTTGCCATAGCTTCTCTGGAAGGATAGAAAAAAAAATCTGTCTTCTCTTAGGAGTTCAAATAATTTCCAGACACTCACTTGTGATTATATTTAAAAAGGTTTTCTCTTTTTTAAAATAAGGGTGTGCACCAGAGGTTGTAAAGTGGAGCCTGCAAACAGAATTATTTTAAAAGTGAGAAATTTTCACAGAAAGAAAATGCAGATTTCGCCATGGCAACGGTCACCTGGAATTGAATGGCAATTGTGAGCCTGAGACGGGATGCACTTACTTACCTGGCCTGTAAGTGAACCCTGATGTCTAGAAACACCTGTGACCCTGGGGAAACTGATTCACACAGGTCCTGGGGCAGGAAGACAAACTTTGTTTCCACCAGGACTCAAGCTGCATTGAGTGTGAGTAGAGAAGGTTTTAAAGTGGGAAGACATTTTTTGAAGTCACAAAAATTATTTTTCAGACCACATCACTCTGTGAGGACAGCAATAAAGGAAAGAGAAGAGAGATGGGAATAAGGAGGAATGAGGAGAAGGGCAGGCCTCTCAGGCAAGCTCTGCACTCACCTGACAGCAGAGCAGGATAAAATCCCTCTCCCCTTCTGCTGTGAATGCAGATACTGACTGGGATATTTGTGCACCCTAGCCTCTGTGTCCCGTGGGCAGTTTCTGTGGGCTAAGTCCTTCCAGCCTTGGACTGAACCACTAGGATCTGCTTTCGCTAAATGCTGCAGCCCAGCCTATAAAGTGGGTGCTGCAGGACATGGGCATGGAACTGGGGCCTTCAACACCAGCATTCTCCTCTGCATTTAGTATTGCAGGTATGCATGTTTTCTCTAAGAACCTATTTTTGAATTTTTTTTTTTTTTTTTGGCTGGCTGAGGCTGCATTAAGGGCAGGTCTCATGCTCCATGTGGGGGAGGGGATCAAACCACGTCCCTGGTGCCTGAGAGACTTTGCCAGATCATGTGCTTTCACCAACTGAACTACCTGGCAAGCCCCCAGAACCTATTTTTTAACAATATCACAACAATATAAATATCACCCAACACTGATTTCTGTCTGTGTTCTAGAGGTAAGTCTGTAGCCAGCCTTTAGTGAAAGTGTGTAAGTCATCATAGAGTGGCTGGTACCTGGATACTTTTCTCTGTTTTGTTTAGCTTAGATTTCTCAGCCCTTAATTTTCCTTTGTCTTTTCTCTTTACTAGTAGGTGATTTTTATTATAATTTTTTTGTTTTACTTTTTTATTTTTATTTATTTATTTATTTTAATTTTTAATAAGAAATAATATGATAATTTCAAAACAGTAGTGCATTCATAATAATTGATACATTGAATATTGTTGTCCTCATAGTAGTTATACAGAGCACAGGGTGTAAACATGCTGAATTCTCTAATCTATATTAGTAGGGGAGGAATAAAAGAAAAAAACAATAAAATTTTATCTTCTCTTTGTACAAAGAGGAAGGAGTTGTATACATAGTGCAACATTCCACAGTTGCAGTGGGATACCGGTGAAATTGGCAATGTTGGAGGCTGTTGGTATAAGCCTCTTACAGCTCATCATACTAATCTAGCTCTGCATTCTATGCCTTGTAATTAAGCTTTTCTGCTGGGTGATCAAGGGCAAGTGAAGGCCAGACCTGTATAATAGATCATTTGTCTTTTGTATCTTCCAGGGTCAAATCCCCTCAGGATTAACTTTGGAACCATGTACAGTGCTTTGTAGAGATATTGCCAGTGTCAGTCATTGGGATGAGTCATCGCCATTGCTTGACCAGTTTGCTCTCTGTGATAGCCTGAGAGAATGTCTTCTCTCTAGGTGACTCTCCTTAGGCATCCTATACTTCATTTGTCCTTTTCCTCTGAGGTTCCTTAATCTCCTTGAACAGAAAATTTGGAAAACCACTGAGTTATAGGATGTTACGGTACAGGTTCTCTTATGTCCTGTGTCCTCACTGACCTTGAAGGGCTAGGGCCAAAATGTTGGCTATCCTCATAGCCCTTTTTTTTCCTCCAATTTTTGGTCTGTTAAATTATATTCTCAACCCTCCAGCAGAGAAGCTTCATGATACTATTACTCTATAACATAGGTAATTGAGCTTAATATTACTGTCTTTCTGAGTATCAGATATCTTAGACTTATCTTGCAATTGGTATTTTCTGTCAATCATTGATATTTTAATAAATCTCTTTAGAATTTGATAAAAGCATTTGCACCTTTTTACATAGACATTTAGAAATCCAAGGATTTACAAAATTGTAGCCAGTCAAGCATGTGGCATTTTGCCTAGTCTTACTCTCACTTAATACCCTTTTTGTTAAACAACCATTTACTTGAAAGAGAGTATAGCAGTAACTGAGTTTACATTCGAAGCAGTATACATCTAAAAGACCAGAACAACACGCATTCCAAGCATATTTCCAGTGTTGCATGCTGCTATCATCAATGTGAAAAAGCTTTTGAAGGTTCCTAGGACCAATACTGAATTCATCCTGTGTACATAAGTGTATGGTTTTGCTCCTGCTATGTTTCCTCTCTTTTCTGCTTCCAGTCACTTAATTGTTTAATCCATAAGACTTTGATTTCCATTCAGCTGTGTTATGCCTTACCATTTTTATTTCTTCTATAGATTTCTTACACTAGGGAGACTATATGATATTTACACATGAAGGTCTGGTTTATTTCACTTATGAGTATATGTTCAATATACATCCATTTATACACGAAGCCTTCCAGTTTATCATTCTTTATAGCTGAGTAATATTCCATTGTATAAAAATACCACATCTTTTTCAACCATTCTTCAAATGATAGGCATTTTGGTTGTTTCCAAGATTTGTCTATTAAAAATTGGGCTGCTATAAACATAGGTGCACAGATATCGCTATGGTATGATGTTTTCAGTTCTTCTGGGAAAATTCCCAGTAGGGGGATAGCTGGATTGAATGGGATTACCAGTTCTCCTTTTTTTAAGGAGCCTCCACACCACTTTCCATAACAATTGCACCAATCTGCATTCCCACCAGCAGTGGAGAAGAGTTCCCATTTATACACAGCCTCTCCAACATTTGTTGTTGGTTGATTTCTTTACGATAGCCATTCTTTCTGGGGTGAGATGGTATCTAAGTGTTGTTTTAATTTGCATTTCACGGATGGCTTGTGATGTGGAGCACTTCTTCATGTATTTATAGGCTTGCAGAATTTCTTTCTCTGAGAAGCTTGTGTTCATCTCGGATGCCCGTTTCTGGATTGGGTCTTTGAATTTTGGGACCCTAATGGTTTTTAGTTCTTTATAAATTCTAGATAGAAGACCTTTGTCTGAATAATTATTAGTTAAAATCTTTTAGAAATTTGTGGGTTGTCTTTTCACTCTGTTGGTAATTTATTTTGACATGCAAAATCTTCTTAGTTGAAGGAGGTCCCATTTATTATGCTTTCAAGTGTTAAATGTGCATTTTGATTTTTGTCCATGAACTTTTTTGCCTACCCCGATGTCTTCCAGGTTTTCTCCCACTTTCTTTGCCAAGAGATTTAATGTTTCTCTTTTAATATATAGATCTGTAATACATTTAGACTTTAGTTTAGTGCATGGTAATAGATTTGGGTCAAGTTTTAGTTTTCAACATGTAGAGAGCCAGTTTTTGTAGTACCATTTGTTAAAGAGGCTATCTTTCTTCCAGTAAGTGCATTTGGCTCCTTTGTCGAAGATAAGTTGGCTGAGTGTGTTTGTCTTTGCTTCTGCATCTTCTAATCTACTCCATTGATCCTCAAGTCTATTTTTTTTTTTTTTGCCAATATCATGCTGACTTTATTGCTGTAGCTTTATAGTATAACTTTAGGTCAGGAATTGTAATGCCTCCTGTCTTACCTTTGTTTCCCAGAATTGTCTTTGCAATTCTCGGTCTTTTTTGGTTGCAAATAAATTTTAGGAATGATTTCTCCAGGTCTGTAAGGTATGTTGATGGTATTTTGATAGGAATTGCATTAAATCTGTATAACAATTTAGGGAGTATGGCCATCTTCACAATGTTGGTTCTTCCTATCCAGGAGCAGGGAATAGCTTTCCATTTCCTGAAATATTCTAGGATCTCTTTTTTCAGAATACTGTAGTTTTCATTGAAAAGGTCTTTTACTTCCTCAGTTAGCTTAATTCCTAGGTATTTCATTTTCTTCAGTGCTATCATAAAAGGTACTGTTTCTCTGATTT
>PVKN010007241.1:0-27008 GCA_004027915.1 Capromys pilorides
TACAAAATGCTTTCATATCACAAGGATCTTGAACACACATAGAGATGCCATCTTTAATTTCACAATATACCAGTCTGTAACTTAATTCTGTTTGTATTTCATACCATCTCATTTCCAAAATGCCCACATAAAATAAAAGAAATCTACATTTGATTAAAATAGCCCATGTTAACATATAGTGTCTCTCATTAGCTAAATTCTTTGGAGAATATTTTATTTTTTAAATTTAAATTTTTCATTTTTATGTATTTAGTACAAGGTCTAACTATACAGATCAGACTCATAGTGATCCTCCTGGTTTCAGCCTCCCAAGTGCTGGGATTACAGGTGCATGACCACCAAGCCAGTCTCAATTGCTGTCTCGGACCAGCGCAGCACGCCAGGGATCAAACCCTGGTCCCAGTGTCTGCCTGTGAAGAACATTTTATTAGTTCATATTTCAATTCTGTCCCTTACCCTAGGAGTTCTACATGGACACTGTCCCCTGCAGGGGACAGGGGCTTGGGCTCCTGCAACATCTGTTGCCCTGGGCCCTTTGTACGCTATAAGGAAGAAGGTGATAAAGAGATCAGGAAAAATAAGTCAGCATAGAACTGGAACTTGGTTGAGCACTGAGTAGATTTGGTTTATACCACCTTTGCACTTTTCATTTCATTACTTGAGCCTAAATTTGCTATTTTCAGAACTGAGGACCCTGACAGCATTGTCAGCATACCTTAACCTCTTCACGCTGCTGTGAGCAGTTGCCCACCTCAGTGAGGAGCCATTCTGTCTTCTATGGTTGTTTATTAGTGGGGAAGAAGATTGGAGAAAGATGAATTATTTTTGCTTAATTTTTTTAATGAGCAGACATATTTATTGAGGGAAAGAAAGCTCCTGTCAGAGAGAGGGACAGGAGAGGGGTCCAGAGCGGGTTGTCCCCAAAATGTTCAACATCTCAGGTCATTTGTTTTTTTTTTTTTTTTTTTTTTTTTTTTTTTTTTTTTTTTTTTTTTTTTTTTTTTTTTTTTTTTGTTTGTTTGTTTGTTTGGCGGGACCAGGGATTGAACTCAGGACCTTGGACTTGCCAGGCAACCGCTTATTCTACTGAGCTATCTCCCCTGCCCCTATTTGCCTAAAATTTTGTCTGGCAACAAATCTGTGACCAACAGAACAGTAGATGCCTTTGTCCTTTCGCTATCCTTCCTTGAGATAAGGGGAAACTTGTTGGCCTCACTGCCACAGAGTAAGTGAAGACCCTATCTTTACATTTGTTTTAATTGGCAAACAATAGTTGTACATGTTTATGGGGTACAGTGTGATCATTCAGTACACATACATCTTGTACAATGAGCAATGGGGACATTACCATTTTATCTCTAGATATTTATGTCCTTTGCTTGTGCTGGGTAGCTTTAAATTCTTCCCTTCTAGTTCTTTATAAAATACATAATGTATTGTTGTTAACTCTAGTGGCCCTATAGAGCTGTGGAACACTGAACTTACTCCTCCTATTTCTCCTCTATCCTTTCCCCCTCCTCCTTCATCTAGTGAACACTGTTCTGCTCTCTACCTCTGTGAAATCAGCTTTTAAGGTTTTACATATGAATTCAAGTATGTAGTATTTGTCTTTTTTTACCTGACTTGTATGACCAAACATGGTGTCTGCCCAGTCCCTGGTGCAGCCATTGGTGGGCTTCCATTTTTTCTTATGGCTAAATGACATTCCACTGTGTGTACCTACAGCATGGTGTCTCCATTCCTTCATCCGTGGAGGCACTGTGGTTAATTTCATGTCTTGGCTATTGATTTACCTTAGAAATCCCACAGTTTCATGACCTCATATGCATTTAGTTTTAGCAACATTTAATCTTTTGTGGATCTCTGGCTGATACTGTTGAGAACATTGAGAAATAGATTGAAGCAAATCTCTCTCTGATTTCACTTCTAGCAGAAAGCAACCCTAAAGAAATACTCGCAATTCAGCGCTGATGTGGCAGAGGCCATTGCCTTCTTTGACTCCATTATTGCTGAGCTAGAGACTGAGAAATGGCCCCGAGGGGCTGAGCTCAGCCCACGCAATGAAGACGTGGACTTTGATGGTGAGCACTGAGGAGATGTTTGGGTCCAAGGGGGAGACTTTTCAGGATCCTACTTCCCTGACAGGCTGTGGTCCCTGTGCTTGTTCTTTTGGGGACCTCTTGCCTCAGTTTTCCTGGTTTCACTGCTCCAGCCTATGCTCCAATGTTTAGGGGTCTGGTTTGAACCAAAGCTCTTCCTTGTGGTCCTTTCATGAGAGCTGAGATAGATGGAAACATCCTAAGGCTCCATGGAGAAAGTGACAGAGATGTGATTAAAGAAAAGAAACTGAAGGGGAGTGGTGCTAATGGGGACAGTGTGCAGTCCTGTGACATGCAAAACATACTTAATGGTATCAAATGGCATACTTAAAAATAGCATGATATCTTATATTATTCATCTTTCATCTAATTTTTTTTTTTTTTGAAGAAAGGGAACACATAGGGTGTATTGGAAAATCTAATTTTGACCCTACCTCTGCTAGGTGTGGGGAGGTAGGGTGGGCACTGGGTGGTGCAGGTGAGGCTGGGTGTTTGTCCAGGCCAGGTGGGGCTCCGCAGAGGAGGGCCCTAAGGCCTGAAGTCTTGCCTCTCTCCTTATGCAGGGCTACTGCTGGAAAGTAAAGAATTGCACCATGGTCCTGAGTTGAGCACACTTTTAAATTCCAAGTTTGTTAAGTTTTTTTTTATCATTATTCCCCCATTCCCAACCTATGGTGCAATCTGTGGTGACATTATCAATAGATTGTAGATACTAAGGCAACAAGTTTCAGTACAAAGAGTAAATAATTCTTGAGAGTTTTACAGAAGGCCAAAAAGATGACAGGCTAGGAGCTTATTGTTTCGACCTCCATAGACATGTAGCTGTGAGATCTGGGATTTCAGATCGGGTTCTGCACAACTGCACAGGTTTCTCCTGCTTCCTGGGCTCATTCTCTCTGTGGGTCTTCAGCTGGCCCCTCTACCTCATGCAGCTCCTTCATTCCCTCGGCAAAGGCACACCTCAAGACTGGGCCTGGGAAATCCAGGGGATGGGTGAAAGGATGGCAACATCCACTGAGGAGAGAAGGGTCATCCTCACATAGTTATAATCTTCCAATGAAAATACTTGTCATGGAATGGTCATTTTTTTTCTGGAAAATCATAATAATCTATGTTCATTGTAACTTAGATCAAATGACATTCTAAACTAAAAGAAAAAAGCAAAAACATATGATCTTGTCATTTAGAGAAAGCTTGTGGAGCATAACCTTTCAAAAATGTTTTTAAACACACATGCGCTCATGCGTGTGCTCATGTGTGTGTATGTGCGCACGCGCACATACACACAAACACACACACACACTATTTGATTAACAAAAGTGGGATTGCTTTTCATTTACAATATATAAGACATCTTGGGCTTCTTTCCAATTCAATAAAAAATAGACTCTGTCCTTTTGTATTGTTCTGCTTTTGGAGTTATGGGGATTGAACCCAGGGGCACTCTACCATTAAGCTGCAACCCTAACCCTATTTTATTTTTAATTTTGAGACCGGATTTTGAACTTGTGTTCTTCCTGCCTCAAATTCCAGAGTGGTTAGGAGTATAGATGTCCACCACCATGCCCTGCTCTGATCTCATTTTTAATAGACATACGGTTTCATTCTATCCTGCACTATAATTAGGGAGTTCAGACCTCCTTGTTCAACCATTCAGGCTTCCTAAGAATGTACTGTTATGGATGTAGGTGTCTCTATGCACTTGCTGAGTGCTTAGCTCACCCAGGCTATCCTTTGCCTTCTGCTCCTCCTGACAATGCTGTCTTCCTTCCCATGTCACCTGCCTCTCCCAGTGACCACCAGCTCCCAGGAGCACAGCTTGCATTCCAACTGGATCCTGCGGGCTCCACACCGACACTCTGAGGACATTGCAGTGCATGCCACCCCCTCGCCAGACAGCCAGTTTTGGAGGAGCACAGAGTACAGGACCATCAGCACTCAGAGGAGGCTGGAGAGACACCCCATTTACTTGCCCAAGGCTGTGGAAGGGGCATTCAGCACTCTGAAATTTAAGCCCAAAACCTGCAAAAAAGAGTAAGTTCTGGGGTTAAGCACATAACCAAGATGTTCTTATAGCCTCAGACCCCTGGGGTCCCTAGGGTGCTCTGAGTCCCTGGCCTATGTGCCAAGATTATTCTATGTATTTTAGGGCAGCGGGGAGGACAGAGTTCAGATTTTCTCTGATCGTCTGCACCCTAGCCTGCCTCACCACTGCTATGGCTTCATTCTCGCTTCAGCCCTTTAGCTGTCTCCCTTCCTCCTGGATCCACTTAGCCCTCATGCTTTCAAACGTCTACTGTCATCAAGTGACACTGACATACTGTGTGCCGCAAATTTTTAAAGAGAATTTGAAGCCGGGCATGGTGGCTCACGCCTGTAATCCCAGAACTTTGGAGGCTGAGGCAGGAGGATCGGTATGAGTTTGAGACCAGCCTGGGCTACAAAAGTGAGCTCAAGGACAGCCTGAACCGCATAGCAAGACCCTGTCTCAGAAAGATAAACAAACAAACAAGCAAACAAATAAAATAATGAGAATTTGAGGTTGAAGAATGCAAGAAAGAAGCAACATCAAACAAATGAGATGCTGCTGTGGTGCTACCTTGCCATCAACTGGGATGGCTGCCCCTTGCTGATTGTCCTCTTCCAGGACTAGTTATGATCACTAAGTCCTGTACTCCTGTGTGTTACATGCACAGTGCAGGAAGTTGGCCTGTCCTGTCCAATAGAGGGGCCTTTGGAGACTCCTTCAGACTTTTTGTTTGATTCTATAAAAGCCACTCAGCGCTGATGGAGTCAGGGATTCTTAGTATTTTCCTCTTATAACAAAGCAAGCACCGGACATGGTAAAATGATGACTCAGCTCTTATCATCCATCCTTCTCCTCCAAGCCAGGCTAAAGCTCACTTGAAGTCCATCCGCAGCCCCCATGATAACATGGTTTGGTCTTCCCCAAGTCCCAGGCTGGGCTGCACAGGCAGGCTAGTGAACTGCTGGTCAACCTGAACTTACATCTCTGCTTCACTCTTTCCTTCCAGGCTCGGAAGTTCCAGACAGATCCTCTTCAACTTCTCAGGAGAAGACATGGAGTGGGATGTAGAACTCTTTGCACTGGAGCCCCTGGAAACTCCTGAAGAGGGCTTCTGTGACACAGAGAACCCCAAAGGGCAGTGGCTGCTTCGAGAGAGACTCTGGGAGCGGACAGTGCCCTGACTGTGTTCCTTGACCAGTCTCAGGCTGCTGTCTGAGAATGTATCTTCTGTCAGTGTAGCAGGAGGCCTTTGGGAGAGCAGAACCACTGCCTGCTGGTGCCCAGCTAGTGCCAAACAGCCCTGTGGCTTCTCGGAAGACTTGTCCTGGGGGACCTGGCACTGGGTTTCCCTGTGTAGTGAGTAGGTGAGCAGAGAGCCACAGCCCCTGTGAGTGCCAGTGTTAGGCCTAGAACAAGGAAGGAACCCAGCCATGGAGCTGTGAGCCAAAGTTTTCAAGGAGGTAGCTTTTGTTTCCATGGGGCTAAGAGGTCCTGTGGTGGTTTCATTTTATGCAGAATGCTCACCTTTTTTTTGAGATATCCTCAAAATTTTCCAAAAACTTCTGTGTGATTAGACTAAAGATTAAGTCAAAGCCTTGGAAGTTAGGCAAGAGTGTGTTGGGGCCTGGCCTCCAGACCACACTGTCTCCCCCATTCCCAAAGCTCTGTCCCACTTCCCAAAGGCAATTTTCTCGAGGAGGAGATGGATTTTCTTCTCCTGTCTTTTCTTTTCTAATTCTCACCCAGTAAATCTTGGTATCTATGTAGCCAGTTTGTGACAGGCTATGTATATCTGTCTTGTCCCTAGTTAGGATCAGGACCATTACAATTTCAGGGTCCAGAAATGACTTATGCATTTGTGAAATTGTCTGAATCAGAAATTTATTTTAAATATATTCCTAGAATTTTCTAGTATACTTTCTGAATACTTGCATTAAGTTTTACCTACTTAGGATTGAGAACCACTGGTTTGCAGAATGCAATTCTTTTCTCTTGTCTCTTTCTTTCTTTCTTTCTTTCTTTTTTTTACAGATTTTCCTTATGTAGTTCACACTGGTCTTGAACAAACAGCGTCCTGTTACCTCAGCCTCCCGAGTGCGGGAGCTACAGACATGCACCACCATGCCTGCCTTCCACTCCCCCCACCCTCATATATTCTTGTACAGCAATCACCTGAGGAGCACGTGTGGTGGTGAGTGAGGCTGACAAAGGGGACCAATAAGGAGAAGTCAATCATTCAAACTAGACAAGGACTCTCCAGACCAAGATCTCTGTGAGAACTGAATAAAGCTTTTCTTCAGCCAGGCCTGTGTGAGGATATTCTTATTGTTCAGTTTTTGGTGTTTTGGTTTTTTTTTTTTAGAAAAAATATTTTTATTTATGGGAGCCTGATTTTTGACCCTTAAGTGTTTTTAACTCCTAAGGGGTAAAAAGCTACACCAGAACAGAACTAGTATTTCTACATCATTCTTAGAAATTTATATCAACATATTTTGGAATGAAAACACAGTGGAAATGTTTTGATCCTTCTCTTTGTTATGTTTGAAGTGCCAATGCCAGTGACTGAGAGATTTCATTCATTTTATTGCTTGTACTTACCTAATATAGTCAGAAGCTTGACCAAAAAATAAATGTTTAGGAAATTTGTTGTATAAATTGCATTAAAGCACTGCAGTTAGATCCAAGGACCCCCACCTCCCAACAACTGTGTCCATTTAAAAGTTCCCTGCTGGGAATGAGTTCGTCTTTTATCAAAATAGCTTATCATAGAAGCACTGTGACATTACAGGATAAAGTCACTGTGTACATTTTACTTTTACAGATAAGGAAAGAATGATCAGGGCAGACAAGATATTTGGAGTCATTTTACAATTTTTAAAGAAAGTATTTCTTGCTTATGGGATATGAAACTGCTTTTCTGTTTAGCTTCATGTTTTGTATGCTGTTGTCTTTGATAAGATGTGCACAGCCTGCCTAAACAATTCCAAGGTTTGGAAACAAAGCTGGTGTGTCTTTGGGGATGATTTTTGTGTCTTTGAAATTGGTGATACACTCTGCGATCTGGATTTTGCCTGAAGAATCTCAACTAGATCTTGTGGGTTTGAGATAAATCAAATTAGAAACAATAAAAGTCTATTTGGAAAAGCAAGCTGACTTGCCTGGTTCTTGTTGCCCTTGAGCTGACTCATTATTCAGTGAAATCATCTGGCTGTTAGGGAGCTGTCCTAGCAGGTCTCGCTTTCCTGAGCCTACCTCAGTTTGGGTACATGAGAATTGACCTAGCTTTAGGCAGACGGTCAGCGGAAGAAGATGGCACCCTCTGGTACCCAGCTTGTTCTTTAGCCACTGGAGTCTTGTTCCCACCACGAAGTGTCTTCTTTTTCATACAAGAAGGTGCTCGAGAGCCTTTAGTGTGTATTCATCTTTATGCTCAGTTGTCACGCAGCTGGGATGTGGCTGCCAGGAGACAGCCTTCTGGTGTCCACACAGACGCAGAGCCCAGGGTGATTCTAGCACGAGGCTGCATCTCCGTCTTCCCTGGCTGCCTTTGCATAGTGGGCTAGGTTCCTATTATTACTATTATAAACTGGCACCAAATCATCACTTAAAGATCCCACAACTTTTTTGTCTTATAGTCTGGAAGTCAGAAGTACCAAAATTAAACATACTGGTTTTATAGAGAGCTAAATTAGATAGAAATTAGTACACAGTCAGAAAGGTCAGAAAGAAGTTAGGCTTTCAAGGAAGTGAGTAAAAATACAAACACCAGAATGGTGCCTGGAGGCGCATGTGGAGAAGGCCAGGCCCCAAAAGGAAGTCACAGTGATCCAACTCACATGCTTCTCCAGGGGTAAGCAGACTTAAGACCACAGTATGCTGTAACTTATACTACCTAGGCCATTAAGTTCAGAAGTGCATGGGACATCCAAGTGGGGGACTAGAACACCTGGACCGAGCCCTTTGCCAGTGTTCTTGTTTTAGAAGTCACAGATAAGCCAAGCTTAATGATCTGCTTATATATCCTTGCTACATGTCCACTTCCCTATTAGATCAGTATTAGATAGGTGGCTACATTTGTAGTATTTTTGGTGGATTATAGTTTAACCCACATTAGGGCTGCATTTGTGACTTTGTTGTATAAGCTACCTCTGACACAAGGCCTGGGTGGCAACCCACTTTCTGGATCCTTCCTACCTCCCAAGAGCTATCTCTCAATAAACCTTTCCTACTCTTTTAACTTCCTTTGGAATTCACTCTTCAATGTCAGGGGATGTTCACTTGGCAATCTGACATCTAGCAGGTTGGGAGCTGTATTTCTCTGATACTGCTGGGATAAATCAAGGCGTTGGCAGCAGTGTATCTCTTCTGGAGGCTGAAGGGAAGGCACATTGTTTTCCCTGCCTTTCCTAGCTTTGAGAAACTGCCTATGTTCCTTGACTGGTGGCCTTTCCTTCCATCACTCTGATCTCCAGCGTCTATATTCATGTCTTCAACTGTGCACTCAAATCTTCCTCTCTTATAAGGACCTTTGATGATGTCAGTTCCACTTGGGTAATATCAAAAGCCTTACTAAAATCTGAAAAATTCCTTTTACCATGTAAAGGAACATTCACAGATAATGGAAATTATGATGCAAACATCTCAGGAGGTTATTATTCAGCCAAGTGTATGCTGAATCACAGCATGTTCTGGTCAGAATTAGAAAACTTGCCTGATTCCCACTCAAGCTAGATGAGAGTAGCTCAGTTCGTGTGTGCTTAACTCAGGCCCAGCTGTCATTTCAGATCCCATTGGTTCTAGCTTCTGGTCTTATTTTGTTAAAGTGAAATTCTGTCCTATGTGACAGGTTCCAATTTCAAAAAGACTGTTTAATTACACAAAATTCCCAAGTGGGAGAACACGACACCTCCTTTCTGTCAGGATGGGGAGTGGGAAGAAACAGTTCTGAATAAAGACTGCTGCTGGCCAAGAGTGCTGCTTGCCTTCCACCAATCCATCAACTCTCTATTAAACAACTGGTATGCCAAGCACATACTGCACTAGAGATGCTTTGTGCCCTGCAGCGGCTGGCGATCCAAAGAGGGGAAACGGACGAAGCCTGATCCTACAGCACCGAGCGCCTGATGTTTCCTTGAACATCTTTGTGTACCTGCAAGAGAAAGGCAGGAAGCCATGGAGCTTGAGGGTTAGGGAAGAATTACATGGCTGCAGGGGTCCCTTTAAAGGTGGAGTTAGACTTCAGAAGGTGGTGAATGGAGGCTCACATTGCATGACGGGAGTGACACACAGAAGGACAGTGGTCAAAACAATCCCAGGGTGCTGGGAGATAGCTCAGCAGCATAAGACCTGGCAAGTGCAAGGTCCTGAGTTTGATCTCAGTACCCCCCCAAAAAAAAAGAAACAACAAAAAAGAACAGTCCCAGGAAGGTTGGCATAGGAAGGTGATGCCCTTGACTAAAGGGTAAGGCTTCCATTGAGCACCATGGAAGAGCTGATCAGCTGTTAGAAGAAGGTGAAAGAGGAGTGTCGAGTGAATTGGTAAAGGCTGATACCTGTTTTTGAGGTGGAGAGTGTAAAGGTGAAGCAGAGAGCTTGCAGGATGCAATAGAGTTGGGGGTAGAGGGGGTGACCCTGAGAGGGGCCCCGACACACCAAGTTGCCCATGTCCTAAGGAAGGTGACTCTCATGCCCTGGACTGCTCCTGCTGCCTCCTTGCTTGCTTCAATTTCTCCATTCTCTGTAATCTCTTCCTCAGGGGACCATGTCACTCTTATATCTTACCTTAGTTGGCCAGATCTGACTCTTATGGTAGGTTTTTCCATGGCCCCTGTGTGGTTTACCTGCACCCTCAGGGGCTCCCTGCTCCTAGACAAAAGCTGCTGGACATCTTGGTAGACTTCCAGGTTCACACAAGGTGCCAGCACCTTCTGGACATTCTCTCAGGGGAAACACCCATATGTGTTCCATTTATTTATCATCTGACAAAGAATTCTGGGCTTGTGCTCCCCAGTCTTGTGTCTGAGCTTATAATAGAGACAGAGCCTCCCACAGAGCTTCTAGTCCACCAGCGGAGACAGACATAGTCAAAGGAAGTGCTAATGCATGCAAATTGGACTTGTAGTACATTTCCAATTTGTGCTATAATTTGGAGGCCCCTGCCGGCACTGGAATTTGTCACCAGGGATTCTGATTGGCCAGGACAGGGTGGCTTGGGGAGGACTTTCTCGATCCCTCATGGCTTTGCCTGCTGAAATGCTTCCTGTTACCTCTCAGGGGTCTTTGCTGGCCACCAAACCAGGCTCTCTCCATGCTGGAGTCCTCCTTATCGTGGGCCCTCTGCCCTACATAGGCGTGCACATGTGTGTATGCATTCACAGTTCTCACCAGACTGTGAGTTTCATGAAGAGAGAAGTTTAGCTAATTTGTTTCAGCTTTGTTCCCAGTGCCCGGAACCACACCAAGGACTGATGGACAGCTGAGTGAATGAAGGCCTGGTGAGCTGAGAGCTCTAGCAAAGCACAGGACATTCAGCTGTAAAGCGCTCAGGGGTACAGGGAGGAACTGAGGATGAGGCACCTTAGGGAAAGAGAGCTGCGTTAGAGGCCAGTGGCGCATGTTGAAGAGTCCAAAGCCAGCATTAATCCATTCCTAAAATACCTTTTACTTACTATCACCCCTATGAGCCCAGCACTGTGCCAGGCCCCAAAGGCATGGCAAGGAGCTGCAGTTAGAGTTCTTAAGTCAGGCAGAGGGACATAGACAGCAAGTAGTCAGCATCTGGGCACCATGATAGTGTAGGGAGGAATTTTTGACAAATTCTAAAGGGTTTTGAGCAACGAAATAATATGATCCGATTTTACTTTTAACAGGTGATGCTAGCCACTAGGTGGGAAAGTGGTGTGCAGTTCTGCATTGCTTTGAATAAGAGACAATGGTGGCCAAATGGATGGGATGAAGGACAGTTGGATGTAGGGTCATCTGTCAAGTAGAACTTTGAGTTAGCTGTGAATTTGTGATAGATATGGGGGTTTGCTTGAGGAATAAGTGGTGAGGATTCCACTCATGAAGCTGCTAAGGAGAGGATAATTAGCAGGGATTTTAGGCAGGGCAAGTAGAAGTCATAAGTTCTGGTTTGGATATATTAGTGTAAAGTCTTCTCAAGCAGAGAAATCCAGTGGGAAGAGAGAGTTCAGGTGTCTGGAGGTGGAGTACCAGTGACTCAGTGTGGTGGAGGAAACCAAAGCCCTGGGGAGGTGAGAGCAGGCAGGCACTGAGACTTATGGGAGAGAGAGGTGGGTAACTGAAGCCTGGAACAGCCAAGTTTCAGAGGCTAGGGAGCAGTTAGTGAAGTGTGAGGAAGGAGGCTAATAAGCAAAAGGAAGTATGTTCACACTGGGTGAATAGAGTGCAGGAAGGCGGTGGGAGGGGGCTGAGGAATCTCAGTGCTGTGGGCATACTCCCCTGCTAGTGAGGAAGCAGGCTGGATTTTGGTTCATAAAGGGATTGCACACAATCTGGAGACCTTAGTGATCATACTCGGGAGACCCAGCTCCAGATAGCTGAGCTATTTCTAAAATGCACCCTCCTGAGGGGGAGTCCTGTGCAGCCAGGAGCCCCAGGCAGCTGGAGTCTTCACCTAGCCTAGATGGCCCTTACCTGGGTGGTCTCTGGGCTGCGTGCAGCCGGGCTGAGGGTAGACTTCCTGTGTCTTCCCTAAGCCATAGAGCCCAAAGCTATGGCAGTGGAGTGAGGCTGTCTAGATCTCATTTTCCTCAAATATGAACCAGGCATTATCATATTTCTTAATTTACTGTGCCATTCTAAGGAGTCAGTGAATTTATACTTGATCTACACTAGTTGTTAATTATGGCTGTAATGACATAATGTTGGTTTGGATCACTTAAGATACTTAAATCTTTTTTCCACATACTCTCTGAAGACAGCAATTTCTAGGCCCACTGGCCAGATGGCCACCAAAGTGCTGCTCAAGTGCTACAGCCCTAGCCCTTATTTGAAACATGGTCACATAACACCATGAGTGTCTTCATAGGATAATGCCAGAAAAGCTCTCAGTTCTTCAGCAGGTGCCCAGTGACTGCAGTCTATCCTGCAGCTATTATCAGGGTCTCAAACACACCCAGAGGTAAATTACAGTCTGCTCATGACCGTCCTGTGTACAGGACCTCTTTGCATATGGTGTCCACACCACCTGATTTACTTTTGGCTTCGCCTTTGTCGAATGGAAGCATAAATTGGGTTAGATTTGAAGGTGGTTGGGTTTGGTACCAAAAGAGCCCTTAGCCGGAACCCCCCGCCCTTTGGCCTCTCACCTCCAGTCTTACCTGATTTCTGAATGTAATGTGTAAAGGAAAATGCGTATTCACATTACAGTTACGGGATGGCCACGGCTGGAGATCACAGCTCCATTTTACGAGGGGCACAGCTGTTACTCACGGATTTCCTCATGATTAATCCAGACCTCTGAGTCCTGCCCTTTCCTTGGTTGGGATTTGCAGGCCCTGGAAGAAGCAACTCCACGCACTTCTCTGACTGCAGCCGTCTGTTGGCATGCAGTACTTTGGACACACGGTGGCGCTGCAGCCCAACACTCCCGCGGTTTCTCTGCTTATCACTGAAACACTCCTCTTTCAGCTGAAAGAGCCTTGCCCTCTTGTTTTTGCCAGGCATGATTGCCAACTGTCACCCAAAACAAACGGGGAGCTGCTGGCCATCGTGGAGGCAATCTGGGCTGTGTCGTTGGTTTGCGCTTCGTTCTCGCTCCTTGCTTGGGCCAAGACTGAGCAGTGCAACTACCTGAGTTTTCAGTTCCTCAGAAGATGGCAGCTGAGACGCTGTTCAAACCACTGGATCTCCCCTCTTTGTAGGTGAAAGAAAACAGACCTACACAAGACGTAAGATTTTTGTCTGAAGACACCATTGGACTCTAAGACAGACCGCAGCTTCTTTGGAGCAGGGGTTTTATCGCCAGCCTAGTTTGCTCTTTTCTAGGAAATGCTGTAGGACACAAACTTGAGCTGCATAATGCCAGCTCTTCTCCTAGCTAAGTTTTGGAGCCTGGGAAGCTGCCTATCTTTTCTGTATCTCCACGTTGTTGCTATATTTCAAGGGGATCAATGATAACAAGACCCAGTTTGTAGGCTTGCAGTAAGCAGGAATGAGTATTAAGTTGAACCAAATGAAACTGCTGGTATTTGTTAGCGTTTGCCTTTCAGAAATGGTGATTACATGTGATTAATAATAAAACATTGTACCAGGCACACTGTATGCGATTTTACATTCAGAACAGTAAATTATTCTACCTGCTGATTTTTCTTTCCCTCAAGATTCTTACTGAGGGGAGACAGCTCAGGGGCACAAGTGCCTGCCTGGCAAGAGCAAGGTACTAAGTTTGATCCCTGGTTCTGAAAAACAAAAGATTCTCACTAACATATCATACCCTAGTTTGTGTATGCTAATGTTCCAAACATGAAACTATATCTGTTATACTTTGTGTGTATTTGTCCTCCCAAATCTCATGCAGTCATTGAGGTGAAGTTCTACAGTTTGTGATTAATTCATGACCCAAGGCTGGGATTATGGGTCTGGGTACTGCTGGGATTATGAGTGTGAATACTACACCCAGGCTGGAGCAGATATCTTGAATATACCGTGTGAGAGACAGAGAGACACTTGTTCTCTGTTGCTTCTGTTACCATTGTTGCTCCTCCCTTTTGCTTTTGCTGTTTTGCTGTATTCCATCACCATGAACTGTTGTCCTCTGCCATGTGCCGCTCTGCCTTGGAGCCAGCTTAGTATGGACTGAAACCTCCACTAACTGTGAGCTAAATAAACCTTTCCTTCCTTATTTCTGGGTGTCGAGTATTTGTCTCAGCAATGGAAGAAGAGTGACTGAGACAACATCTGAGAGAAATCTGCTGTTGTTTTAAGAGGCAAGGTTGTGCTGTGCTGCCCAGTGTGGTCCCAAGATCCTTGTCTCAAGCCATCCTTCCCACTTTCCAAAGAGCAGAGCCACTGTGCTTGGTGTGGAAATCTAGTTATCAGCTATAGCTTTGGCCAACTCAACCCACCTGAGGGAGATGTTAGTCCCACCAAGGGAGAAAGTTGAAGTTCACTCTGTGATTCATGAATAAATCTAATTCCCTTCCTGTGCTGTCCCCTGGTCCATGAAGGTCTCCCTCTGCATAGCTTGCCTCTCTGCGCCTGGTTTGGTATGGAAATTATCTCTCTCTGGGTTTCTGACATGTAGACACCAAATTTCATATGTCTGCATCCCCTACCTTCTTAGGAGAATACCAGCCAGATTTCAAAGAAAGCCATGGCCAAAAGAAATCAGAATTTTACACACCTGGTAGGTATGTATTTTGCTCAGAGTGGCCTGAGGGAGTCCAGCAGTCCAGCCACAGCCTGTCTGTGACCTGGGACACCAACTTCTTTTTATTTTTTATTTTTATGTATTTAGTACAGTGTCTACAGGGTCTCATTATGTAGATCCAATTTGTAGTGATTCACCTGTTTTCAGTCTCCCAAATGATGGGATTATAGGCACGTGCCTCCATGCCCATTTTCAGTCATCATCTCAGTGTGCCCCACGGGTGGGGCTGGCATAGCATGTCCAGATCGAACTCCAGTCCCTGTGTTTGCCTAAGCACGCACCTTAGTCTGCTGAGCTATTTGGCCAGCCCAGGGGTACCAGCTTCTGCTGCTGCCAGCAAGCCCAGAAGATGGAGATAGATGGTGATAGGTGGGAGCTAGACGTCCACTGCGAAAAGGTGCCCCACCTGCAGGAGGACAGCAAAGGTCCCAGGAACACAGCAGGCCCTCAAAACCTAGGCAGTACTGACATTTGAAAACTCCCAGGTGTTTTACCCTGAGCACTTCTTCTCATTTCTTTCCTTAAACAATACTTACACTAAGGACTTCTATATGTTAACTCTTGCTCTTCCATTCTTGTACTAGGAGAAAGAAAAAGGTCATATTTCTCTTTGCACATCACACCTGAGTCATCCTGTTGGATCTCTTTAGATGTCAGAGAAGATGTATCAGTGAGGCTACATTTGCACACATTTGTCTGATTTGGGGGGTGGAGTCTGACATTCATGCACCAAACATGAATTAAGGGTAATAAGCCAGAGACAGCAGAAAGCGTGTCATACAAGTCAATGTGTGTGAAGTTTGAGAAGAGCAAAGCTAATCCACAGTGATAGTAATCAGAAGAGGGGGGCTGGGTGTGAGGGGGCTGGGAAAAGGATGCAGAGGAATTCGTAGAGACAATGGAGATGTCCTACAGCTTTATCAGGGTATGAATCTCATGAGCTTGTTAAAGCCCATAGAACTGCTCACTAAAGATAACAACAATAGTATCATGTTTCTTTCACAATAAGATCTAGTTGGAAAGTAATCACTCTTGAATGATAGGGCTCAAAAATGCCAGCCGCACTGACTTTACCTGCCTTGCAGAGCAGCCAAAGAGGAAGAGGCGGGGCAGTAGCATCAGTAGACTGGGCAATGGCGCTGGTAGGCAGGGCAATGGCGCCGGTAGATGGGGCGAGGATAGGTTGAATGTGGCTGGCATTTTTGATCTCAGGTTTGAAAGGCTAATTATTTTCCAGCTGGGTCTTATTTTGGGGAAAAGAGAATAGTGAAAAATGTTCCTTAAAACAATGGCCATAGTGTTGGCAGGAGAGTCCATGATGTCACAGAAGAGAGGACATTTCTGTGTAAGCGAAAGTACTTGCCTTGTGGAGGGGAGGAGAGAGGAGCTGTTTATGCAACTGAAAACATATAAAACGTCAGCCAATTTCCAGACAGTTTCAAAATCCAGGGATTTTTCTCCATGCACACACTTGTCTATGTCTTCTCAGATGTTTACAGAGTATTTACAAAAAGTAGTCTTTTGGGTGGCAGTTGTAATTAAGGAAACTGGCAGCGAAAATTAACACATACCATAAAAGAGGGATAATTACTCCACCGCCATATATAATATTATTATCAAATGGTATTCACTCCAGGATCCAACTGGACTATGCGCTAGACCTCACTGTTACAGGGGAGACCCTCCCTTCCTCGTTACCCTGAGTACGAGCTGCCACGTTCCACAATGAGGTGCCATATGGTACTTAACATCAGAATCAAAATGAGCTGTGCTTTTTGTGTGAGAAGCTGAAATTTATTAGAAAATCAGAAAGCCTAATTTCTACTGAGTTCCTGCGACTTGCCATCTGCTGCATAAAAAGAAAAAGGGAGGTTTTTTTTTTTTTCTTTTTAACCATTTACTTATTGTGAAATGTGAGCATGCGGGTGTATGTGTTTGCAAAAGCGAGGCGGGTGCTGGAGGGGGGGCTCTAAGAGGGAGCCAGAGCAAGCCCACTTGGCAGGGCAGAAAGAAGAGCTGTCAGCTGAATGGTGCTAAAGGCTGGGAAGCGTAATTATGGAAATCATCTATTCCGAAGACGTTTTTCTCTCCCTGACCACATGTCCCTCTACACAGTTTACAGAGTCCAGCTTTTGCGAAGAAGTAAAGTCCCCATTTCAGAACAAACTGGGGCATAATGGGGTGCTGGTTTCCCTGAGTGTTAGGTCCCTCCTCTGAGCAGAGTTGTGAGTTAAGACAGAAATGTCACCAACAGGGGTTTGAAAAGGCTCCGTGGATAGACACCAGGGAGGCGTGACAGAAGAAAGGCTTTAGGAACAGAGCTATGAGCTGGGGGGACCAAAGTAGAACCTTCTCCCAAGCCGAGGATGCTGAGAGAAAGCCCAAGGGCCTGGCATGACCTGGATGTGTCCTCTTTCAGGCCTGTGCCCCATACAGGTAACAAGCTGCAGGGCCCCTCTTCATTGTGCTCTGCTGTGCCAGCTCCCAGCTCCACACTGGGAGGATGCACTGCTTCTGTGTTGGCACCTCAAAGAAGTGCTGGGAGTTTCAGCTGAACCTCAGAGAGTTTGGCCTCCCTTGGGGTACAAGGCAACAAGTCCTACTTGCCTCCGGACAGGGGCAACTTATGTTTTACTCCCCTGATAGTTCACAGTTGGCACCTTGCTAGGAACAGTCTGATTAATTCCTGATTTCCCTCCAGACACCTAAAGTCTATAAGACCAGTTTCTTGAGAGGCTATAGGTCCAACCGAACCACTAGATCAGGAGTGCGGGGTTGCCACAATCTCTCAGGCTTGAAAATAAACCACTGGGCAACATGGTAAGCACTGTCAGCGTTCTCTGTTCTGACGCCCTTACCTATTGGTTGTAAAGCTCTTGTTTGAGTAGGTATTCTCTTAGAAGCATGACTACAACCTCTTCAGCACTTAGCATTTGCCCTGTGCTTTTATACATATTACAACTAAGAGGAAAGCACCACTCTTCATTCCTGTTTTCCAGGAGAAATAACTTGAGGTGGGTAAGGTGTCATAAAGGGCCTAGGTCAAGCAAACCGTGGGACCTGGAGCCCACACTCAGTCTTCTTGGCTGACTTGAGAACCATGACTGTGGCCCACAACAGAGCAATATTATTATTTCCAACTTAGCTTAAGAATAGACTGGGCTCTGAGGACTTAGGCAGTTTATCCAAGGACACAGATTTGTAAGGCTCAGCGATAGAAGTCCATTTGGCCCTAGAATCCAAGTCCTCTCCTCTAAGCTGTACCCCCATCTGGACTCACTGCAGCTGGGTTGTGCCCTGGAGCCTCTTTCCCAGCAAACAGTCAGACCATGGATGCAGTGAGGCTGGATGTGGAATGCAGAAAGCCATCTTTGCAGGAGAAAAATTTAGCAGACCCTTACTTTTTTCTGATGTCTTAATATTTCTTTTGAATACTGATGTTTCTAAGAGTTGTGAAAACTAGGCCTAAGGTCTAGTTTTCCAGACCTGAAAGTTTTAGGTGCCACCAGGCCCAGGGAGCTCTGGCCTACCTGTTGACCTAGCTGACTTAGTGGTGTGAGTTTCAGAGTGCAGGCAGGCTTGCATGCTGTCCATTCAGTGGTTCCTGACCATTTGTCCAGACCCCAGAATGCAGAAGGAGTCCCCTAACCTGCATTGCCTCCCAGAATGCTCTGGGTGCCAAGGCCCCAGGGGACCCTGGGCATGTTATGTGCGATGGGCCTCCATCTTTTCTTTTTGCACTTGCTAGGGGTGAAGCACCTTGATTTTAATTCTGGATTGCCTGTGTGTTACCCTCTGCCTCAGTTTCCATAGTTACATAGTAGAAGTGGCATCAGTCACTTAAGACAATGGGCATGATGACTTCTTTTGTTCTTTTACCAAGATTACTAGGAGGAACAATTACAATCTTTGTTAATATTTGATCAATTTGAAAGACCTGGGGGTGATATTTAAAGATCTTGACTTCAGACTCAAGGCTTCAACTGAGTACTTATTTATTCAGTAAGTAATTAGCAAATGCTTACCATGTACCAGTCACTGTCTTAGCACCTTAATCAACATATAGATAAATGGCACTTACTTCTTAATCCCAAAGAGCTTGAGATTTGGCATAAAACAGGAAGAACCCTGTCCAATACAGAAATTTTGGGAACTTGGAAGTTTAGTATATATGTTTTCTCTATGGAAGCAACACAAGTGGTAGGTGGTGGACTTTCCTGTGCCAGGTGGAAACAACACAGCTATTAGGGGAATAAGGAAGGAGCAACTAGGAAAGGTGTCAGTGGTGGTCACCTATGGCATGCATGCCACAGCAGGCTGTTTGCTACTGAAATCTCTAAGTTTCACCTTCACTGGAGTTGGTTTCCCTAAGGATGATGCTGTGTATTTCCTACAGAATTTCATGTTTTGTTACACACCTTTTTCCTTTTGTTTTGTGTTCTAGTATGGATTTATTAACACTTGTCTTCAGTCTCTTGTGACAGAGAAATTTGGTGAAGAGATGTGGGAAAAATTAAAGTAAGTATATTAAAGAAAGTTGCAATAACTGGCAAGCCTGTGAGTGTTTGAATACTATAGCTTTTTACTGATATCTTGATTAAACCAGTTAGCTAAATAAACTCATTATAACATTACAATTTTCTATTTTATTCATTTATTTATTTGTACTTTTTAGGGAAGGGTCTACAGGGTGTTCAGGGTCTCGCTACTAGATTGGACTTGTAGTGATCTGCTTGTTGATGACCTCCCAAGAGCAGAGATTACAAGCATGTGCCACCACGCCCAGTCTCAATTTCTGTTTTGGCACACCATGGGGGGAAGGACCAGCACGGCAGGCCCAGACAATGAGCTCCGGCCCCTGTGCCTACTATAGCATTATAATTTTATTCTTACATAGCCTCAGTTACTATGGATATTGACTTACATACCTTAAACATACCAACTAGATGCAGATAGGAAAAAAAAAAAAACAACAACAACAACAACAACTGAATTAACTGTCTGTAAGGAAAGCATCTGTCACCATTCTTGAAACCAACCTTAAACAGGGTCCCAAGGTATATACTGCCAATGTAATTATTATTTTTAGCTCATGAATGAATTCTTTTTTTTCTCTTTCTAGTCATGGAAGAGAAAGCAACAGTGTTTTTTCCACTACCTACATGAAGTTGCTAATAGAGGAGGGTGTTTAAGGTTGGACAGCATCACTCCATAGGTATTCCTTAGGTAATTTTTAGTTTTTTTCTTCCCACCTCCAATAACCTCTTGCTGCTGTCATTTACATCTCCAAATATTTCCTGATTCTTGCAACCTTGTTATTATTGAGCTGCTTGTTGGAGGCCATCAGCCTTAAAAGGCCAGGAGGACTAACAGCATCTGAGTAATCAATCACCTTGTATTGTGAAGAGAGAGGAATACAAAAATATGGAAGGTGATTGGCTTCCTTAATCAATGACATGCAAATTAAAGTTATTAGGTACTGCTCTGTGTGTCATACTACCTCCAAAATTTAAATGATAATCACTAATTTTGGTTAAGTTGCAGCAAAGTGGGTAACTGCTGATAGCACTGTAAGTCTGTCTGTGCAGCCCTTGGAAAATAATTTGAAAGCATGTACCAAAAGCCAGAGGAATGACCAAGCCCTTGGAAATAGTGAATTCCTTCTCGAGAATCTGTTCTCTTCCTATACACAGATACACACACACACACACACACACACACACACACACAAACACACACACACACATACACACACTCCACAAAATATGCAGTATTGATTAATTAATAATTAATATGCAATATTATTAATAAATAATAAAAGACAGACTAAGCACCTGCTTAGGCAATCTCAGGGACTGGAATTTGATTCCTGGCACCAGATGTCATGCTGGCCCCGCCCCTTGGGTGCACTGAGCTGGCCAACAAGAGCAGGTGTGGTGGAGCGCTCCTATAATCCCAGAACTGGAAGGCTGAAAACAGGAGAATCACTATGAGTCTGAGTTGCATAGTGAAACCCTCTACTAAATACATAAAAATAAATAAGCAAATAAATACATAAATAAATAATAAAAGAAAATTTAAGTCATCCATAGTGAAAAATAAAGCAGCAAAAGAATAGAATGAGGAAAGAAATAGGCATGGTGACAGCAAAGCCCATAAAACAATCTGTAAAATTTCATGACAATTTTAATTTTAATTGCCCCTCAAAACCAAAAAATAGACATTTACTTAGTTACTGGGTAAATGACAGAAAAGAAAAATCCAATAGAAAGTCATAATAATGACTTAATTAAATTAGGAAGATGAAACACTAAATAAGTTTTTCTAGTATTTTTTAAAAATTTATTTTTCATTTTTTCCTGTTTTTCATTGCTTTTATAATATTAAAACAATTTAAAATTATTGGTGCAAAATTTCTTTCCCTCCAACCCTTATTTTTCAAATAAAATAGAATCAAGAATGCAGTGGCTTTTTCTTTCTTTCTTTCTTTCTTTCTTTCTTTCTTTCTTTCTTTCTTTCGTTCTTCCTCTCTTCTTTTTTTTTTTCTTTTTAAATCGTGTGGCTAAATCCAGGCATAGCCAGGCCCTGCCCACATCCTGGAAGGCCCCATGGAACCCTGCTGCTGCAAATCACTGCCCACTCATATGGTGCCCCCTAGCCATTATTTTGGGGAAAGGCATTCCAGATATATTTTCTATGTGTCCCTGGAGTCAGTCACTTAGGGCTCCACAAATTTGGAGGGGAAAAAATTAGCTCTGGCCTCATGGACACCATGAATACTCATTTATAAATGTATCACTGAATAACTGTATCAAAGCAACCTTGGATTGGTGTGTTCCTGAGGGCTGAATTAGACCAAAGCTTTCCTATTCCAGGTATAGGAAATATACCTAGAATGCTTTTCCCTGAAATAAGGGGGTAGGGGGCACCATATTTGTGGGAAGTGGTTTGCAGCAACAGGGTTCCATGGGGCCTCCCAGGGTGGGGCAGGCCTGGCTCTGTATTGATTTAGCCACATTATTTTGCAGGTGAGAAAACTTAGGCCCAGAGAGAGTAAGTGGTTTGGCTGCAGTGCACAGCCAGTGGGCCGCAGGCCTGGGATGCTGTGTCACTATTGTAGGGTGTGTCACTGTTGTAGGGTGCCCATTACCCCTTGGCCATGCTGCTTGAGGAGAGCAGCATCTGATGGCTGGAACTTGTACAATGGCCATTGTACTGAAACAGGTAACCTCAGAAAGAATGAGGAAGGGGAACTGCTTCCATATAGGGGAACTGCTTCCATATATGGAAACTGCTCTGGGCCAGGCCCCTTTCTCAGTTATCTGATTAAAGCTAATTGGAGCACTGTAGGGGAGCTCTTGCTTCCTTTCTGAGAAGGAGGTCCTCGGCTGAGGCAGCTCAGAACTACAGGACTGGAACTCAGCTCCAGGCTGTGACTGTAGACTCCTCCACTAGGCCACTATTTCCATTTCCGCCAAGTCCCTGGGTGCAGTAAGGCACACCCCTTTGTCCCTGTGTATACTGAGCACCTGCAGTTTGCTTGGTACTGTGAAATACCCGTGAGGTTGAAGAATCAAGCCTCTGCCTGCATGCTGTTGTAATCTGCAGAAACTTTTACATATATGGAAATCTGGGTGCTGACAGCCACATCAGATGGAATCATGGGATTGTTTGTTCTGCTGTGAACCAGACAGGGGCAAGTCAACCAAATCCCTGTGCACCTCTTCCTACCATAGCATTGACTGCCCTGACACAGGCATAATGAATCTTAGTAGGAAGAGGAAGGACAGAGCAGACATGCTGCGAGCCACTTGGTGTTCTCAAAAGTCACTGGGCATGGTTGCAAGTCCCTAGGAGACCAGTTGGATTCAGCAGAGACTAGAACTAGAGTGGTTGGGGCCAAAACCTGGAAGTATCTCTTACAGTCTAAATGTCTCTGGGCATGATGATACTTGACCACTTGATGGCCCAGCCATTTCATCATTAAGCAATGACAAAGCTACTAGCTGTACTCACAGAAGGTGTCCAAATGTTAAATGAGGTAGCACAAACCAGACACATAAAACATAATGCCTGGACCATGATAAGCAATTAGCAGATATAGCAGATGTCAGCTGCTGTCTTTGAAACTGGTGCTTGCTACTGGTTCACTTTCAAGACACAAGTGCTCAGGTGAGTAGGGAGAAGTGCAAGGGACAGCAGGTTGGTCATCTCACTGGACTGAAGACAGGCCCATTTCTGCTGTTATGAAAAGCAGAGCCAGCACTCTTGAGTTGGCTTTCTTCACCTCTCTGAAGCTGATTCCTGTGGTAAAAGGGACATAATGCATCTGTCTTCTAGGGCCGAGGACAGGAATAGTGGAACAATATGCCCTAAAGCACCTAGTAGAAATTGCTATCCCCCTTCTTCAATACAAGGGGGCAGCATTAGCAATGGGCTATATTTGACATTAATAGAAACCTTTTCTACTGTGAAGTACCTGTGCCTTTCACCCTGAAACAGCCAGCAGTGAGCTTGCTCCCTAAGGTTAGTAGGACCTGATGGGTAGCTAGCTGTGTCTCTGCTCCTCTTTTCAGATCAATTTCCCTGACACCTAGTGTGGACCCTCGGTGAGCCTTTCCTTGAGGGACCCTCATAATTGCTAGGAAGCAGCCTGTGAGAGGGAAGGATTGATTTTGCCGATGAATTTTCTTTACTCATAAAATTTGTGCCATCTGACTTTCTGTTATGACCTTTAGCCTCAGCCCAGCTGTTGCTCAAGAGCAGTCTTTCAGAGCAAGATGGTGAGGGGTCTGGAAATAGCTAGAAATAAGCAGAAATAGCTGGAACATGTGGCAGAAGAGATAAAACCACAACACAGGTTTGTCTTAGATAAGCAGCTGTGAGGTGCTTATCGAGGACGGTGTGGCTTCTGTCTTCTCCTGTATGATGGAGTTCATGCAGAGTGACCAGCTATGAGACCTCTGTTGGTGAAAATACCCAGCACATCATTGCAAATCAGGGTTCCATGTGTAAGGAGACAGAAGAGACTTTTTTGTTGGGCTTCTTAGTGTGACATCACTGAATAGAAGGAATGTTAGCTCTTCCCACCTGTAGAGGCCAATTCTCTAGGATTCCCAGACAGACAGGGTGCCTGGCATCCATATGAATGCCACTGTGATAAAGGACATTTGAGTGGGGGTGAGGGGGTGGCAGGTTTGCAAGGAAAGCAGAGAAACAAGACTGGGAGCCTCTAGAGAACTCAGCAGGCCCATTTCCCAAATCTCTTGGTAGATTTCATCTCTAATTTTCAAGTATCTGCTTAATTGAATCGGAGAGGATATGTTCATATGGCAAACATGAGGCACCTATGTGACTGCTTTGGAAATGCATCGTTAAGTTGAAAGTCAAGCTTATGCAGTAAGTCCAAACAGCTAGGAAAATTGTGTCACATTAGAATCTTCTCTTAAGAAGCATGTAGTACAGAAAACTACTTATAAAACACAAATTAAGGCAAGATTATTTGTTGTACAAAAGAGTTTACTTTAGGCTACATTTAAATAACTAGTTCCCTAGTGCTTTCAAAATTGAATTTTTACTGAAAAGGAAAAAACTCAACAGTTCCTACACAAATTTTAAGAACAAATGATTAGGTAAAATGAACTATGTCTCCAGACCTTATGACATAGATTTTATTTTATGTTAAATAATCAGAAACAGATGTTTCTCTTCCTATATCTGTTTATTGATTTTTCTCTTATGTAGTCTAAATTTATAGATTTCTAATTATGAACCACTATTTTATAACCTTGTGGCTAATGCTTTTGTCAAAACTTAAACATGAGAAGCAACTAATAGATTGGAAAAAGTTAAGGCTTTGGAATCATTTGGCCTGGATCACTGGCTATTTTGGTTTGGGCACATTTAGGTAATAGGTGGTGTTTAGCTCTTACCTTATGTTGAGCAGAGGTCCAGGCAGTGAGGGCAGCAGTGGCTAAAACAGCCAGGCGAACGTCTCGTGCAATGTATTTTAGCATTTATGCAGAGCATAAACAAGTAAATGAGTAATCCAAAATCTTTCAGATTGTGCAAAGTGCTGTAAAAATAAAGTACTTGACAGTGATTTCAGAGAGAAGATGCCAGTTTCCCAGGTAATATGGAACTGCAGCAAGGAAGGAGCCACCCTTGATCAGGGAAGAATGAGTGTTGCAGGGAGAAATAACAGCAAGAGCAAGGGCCTTAGCAGGTGGGTCTGTGCTTGATGAACCTGAAGACCAGAAAATAACTCAATGTTACTGAAGTATCCTGAATGAAATGTCTGGTGGGAAATGAAAATAGACAAGTTGTTGGGGACCAGAATATCTACGTGTATAGAAATTGAGAAGAAATTGAAATTTCATTCTAATTGGCATGAGTTATGGAAGTCATGGTAGACTTACATGTAAAGGAGATGATAATGGCATTCATCTGGACTACTTACGAGTCACCAGGCAGCTTACAGGTGAGGCTAATTAATGTCTCATGGACCTTGGTTATGGAACTCAGTCCAGGGTTTTGCTTGCAAGGGTTGGCAATGCCCAGTGTGAGCTAGAGTTTAAAAGAGCTGGTACAAGGATTAAGAGGACTCTTACAGTGCTCAGCAGCAGGAAGTTCTGAGAAACCTCAGAGGAACTGGAAGACAACAGCCTCATATGTCTCTGGGTCTTTGTGTCTACATTATTTTTCTGATTCTTCCAAAAAGTCTTTTAATTTCTTCTTGTTCCATAGTTTTCTATATGTCCTTTTGACTCAAAAATTCACTGTCCTCTGAATGCCAGTGTCTTTTCTCTTCCACTCCTGGTGACTGTGATGGAGGATTAGTTGGGTAGGCTTTGATTCAGCATCCATACCTGCCAGTCAGCTGGACTATGCAGGGCAGGTCCCTAAGAAGAAGTTATGGGTATAGCCTTAGGATTGGCATGCATTCTCCAGGATAAAAACAAATGTGCAGAGAAGGAATGAATAGAGTGATGGATTCAGGTGGGAATGAATGGAAAATGGATAACTGAGTGGAAGATGGAGGGATGACTGCTGAGCCCAAACCAGCCAGTTCAGGGAGGAGAATAGGGTCCCATGGCTTCTTCCTGTGTCAGAACTTTGGACCAGTGGATGGGCTTGAGATGACCTGAGAGTTCTTTGAGCCTGTCTATGGAAATGCTATGCCCACTGGTCTGTGCATATTTTCTGGACAGATGGTTCAGAGCTCACCAGAATCTCCAAGATCTCTATGATCTAAAAATCTTCCAGAACCATTCTTGGGATCTTTTGCTTTTGCTAAGTAGAAATGCCAAAAACATTATGAAATCTTGAAAATCAAACTTTTAAGTACAGATAGGTTCTTATTTATGATGCTTTGACTTAGGGTTTTCATTTTTGTGATGGTGAAAAAGTGACATTCATTCAGTACTTCCAAAGTCAACTTTGGGTCGTTTCCTGGCCAGCAACATTTGGTACGAACCTCTGACCCTCTTCTGATGCTGGGCAGCAGTAGTGGTTTACGGCTCACAGCTGATCCCATAATCACAGTGTGTCATACTATTCAATAAATTATGTGAGATATTCAACACTTTATTGTAAAATAAGCTGTATTCCGTGGCTTTGCCCCATTGTAGGCTGAGGTAAGTGTTCTGAGCACGTTAAGAGTAGAAGAGGTCAAGCTATGGAGATTGGTAGGTGAGGTGCATTGAAAGCAATTTGGATTTAGTGCATTTGTTATTTGTAACTGGTTTATTGAGAAGTTTCCCCATTGTATGTTGAGGAGCGTGTCTATATTGAAAACTATTTGAGCCAGAAAAAATTCAGATGGCTTCCATCTGTCCCCTTTCTGCTGTGCCTCCTCCAGCCTGTTAACTTCCCACACTCTCCTCCCTTCCTTTGAGACCCAAGGCTCTCCTTTCCTCCAAGTCCTCTAGCTGTCCCATAAATAAAGTCTAGTTAGAAAAGAGCTGAAAACAGACAGCAATTAGCTTTAAATTTTTATCTCAGTGATGTTTGTCTCCCTGTTTCTGCTCATCCCTGGCCGTGAACATGCTTGTTGATTTCATCCAGCTGCCTCATGCCGGAGTGATCAGCAGATATCAACTCGTCCTGAGTATGTCAACTGCATGACTCAGCCTCAAAAATCCAATAGTAATTTTAAAAGATAATGAATATTTTAAAAATTCAGTTAGTTTTATAATATTTTGTGTAAATGAGAAAAATTTTCTGATAAAATCTTGAAAGATAAAGCTTGACAAATATTTTTCCTTAAGAGTATATGGAAGATAAATTTAGCAGGAGTGGAAGCATATTTTGATGTCTGACACATGTATTTTAGATATAAAATGAACAATTATTTATTAAAATAAAGGAATAATTTTATTTGTTTGTTTGTTTTTGGTACCAAGGATCAAACTCAGGACCTTACACTTACCAGATAGTTGGTTAGCTGCTGAGCTATCTCCCAGGCCAAAGGAATAAATTTATTTTT
>PVKN010007242.1:0-26989 GCA_004027915.1 Capromys pilorides
AATTCACCGTAGATCCTGTCCTTGGGAACACGAAAATGCTTTTCCTGCCCCCCACCACCCCAGCAGCTCCTAGGTAAGGGTTGCTAGGAAAGAAGCAGCCCTGGCCCCTCCTGCTCTCTCTTCATTGAAGACATAGTCGCCATTGCCATCTACCAGGAAGTGAACCAGCTGAGAGCAGGAGGCCCTCATAAGAGCCTGCGTTCGCTGTGTGGACGCTCAGCCCACGCCGTGTGGACGCTCAGCCCAGGCCGTGTGGACACTCAGCCCACACTATATGGATGCTCAGCCCACGCTGTGTGGACGCTCAGCCCACGCTGTGTGGACGCTCAGCCCACGCCGTGTGGACGCTCAGCCCACGCCGTGTGCACGCTCAGTCTCCAGAGCCCTGAGCTGAATAAGGCTCTTTCCTTTATACAGTGCCACATCCAGCACAGCTCTGAAAATCTCCCAGGGGGAGAACTGTGAAGAAATGAAGGCAAGAATGAAAATGCAGAAAGCTGAGGTCAGGTGGAGCCCTCTCTCTTGGTGGAGAAAAGAAGCCACCCAATGACCGTAGCGCGTTTATTTATCCACTCAGCAGGCTGATGTCAGGCGAAACCCTCCTGCCTAACAACTCGTTGCCTGGCTCTCCCAGGGCACCTTGTGTTCTTGGGCTGGATCACTTAGTCCACCTGGCTCACTTCAGGTACTCCGTGTTCTCAGGCTGGCCTTGGTCTAGCCTTGCATGTGTGACCAACCCTCAGCTGCACCCACTACCCACAATAAAGTTAGCCCATGTCAGGCATTTGGTTACAGTAGCAAAATGATGCTGAACTCAGGGCCATTGGAAAACAAGGGAAGAAGCAACACAGAGAGGCTAGAGATCCAGGTTTTATCTGATTCTTGTTGTACTCCTATATATCACCTGGTGACAGGTAACATGGTTGACCAGCCAGAAGGAAAGGTCATACGGCTGGAAATGAGAAACAGCCACCCTAATAAAGGTGCCTTGTTCTCCCAAAAAGAGAGGCCTGAGCCCAAAGAAGCCCCTCCTTCTGCCATAAGGCCAACAAGGGGTCTTCCATTCCATCAGGGTGGGCGTGGCTCGGCTTTGGTCTGTGTAACCCAGCACCCCGTCTGATGTCACATCGCTTAGTGATTCCCCACTGCCACCCATCACCACTGTCATTCCTGTTTGACCACAAGAGCTCAGACAGCTTGGCAGTGACCCACTGATCCTGGAATGTTGAGATCATGTCCTATGGTGACGAAGAATGGAACCATGGATGGAAAAGAGAAGAGTGCAAGCATATTTACATAAAACACAGGAAGACAAGAAAGTAAAAGATGTAAAGGCAAGAGAGTAGAGTACCCAGTAGCCAGGGGGCATCCTGAGTAAGTTATTCAAAAAGGTTCTTGGTCTAGATTTTAGAAAGCTTAGAAAGGAGGAGCTTGAGCCCTTGTGTAAGAATATAATTTCTACCCTATATACTATGTACTCCTCAAGGTCTAATCTGTGAGGTGTCCTTGCAATGTCCATTGCCTGACAATGTTCCAGGGAGGCCCTGACAGGCAAAGGATACCTAGGGGATGGTCCTGTAAGCTGCCTGGGGGTGGCGACTCAGCAGCCTCCATTCTGGCCTGCTGTCCTTGCTCCCTGGTACAATCGTTATTGCCATCTCCCACCACCACCACACTGGGATCAATCGAACTCATTCACCAGCGATACCTCAGAAGCCAGGGCCGCAGAAGCTCAGACCTACATCTTCCTTTCCTCCTGTTACTGCTTCTCTCCCTCTTCCTCTCCTTTTCCCTTCTCTTTCCTGGGGATTAAACTCAGGGTCTTGCATAAGCTAGGCAAGTGCTCTACCGCTGAGTTACATGTCCAGCCCTTTCTACTGCATTTTGTTCTGAGTGACAAGGTCTCACTAAATTGCCAGCCTGCTGAGTAGCTGGAATTACAGGTATGTGCCACCACATCCAGCCTCTCTCTTTACTTCTTCACCAGCAAGATGGGAGGTGTCATCTGTACCCTTCCCCAACCTCATGAACTCATTTTAAAAGCTCTTGAGTTGACAGGAGAAAAGCACCAGGGAGTTACATTTCTTCAGGTCCTTTCTCTTTGGGAACTGCTGTTGTGGTGAGGCATGACTCCTGTCACATTCCCACTAACAGAAGTCCTTGCCTTCAGTCACTGAACAAGGCTGGAAGCATTTGAGAGCCAACCTCGAACTAGGCATTGTAGGAAATGACAGCGAAGCATGACAAAGACCATATTTTCTCTCCAGGCTCTGTGGGGAACTTTTAGGTTCGCTTGGTCATTCAGCAGCTATAGACGATCCTCTGTGGACTTGTACAGGGAATCAAAAAAAGTTGCCCTTATGGAGCTCAGGTGGGGAGACGGACAGCCATCAAGGTAAGGCCAGTGTATTGTGTTAGGCCTGATTCTTGAAAGACTGCACAAGGACCACAGACAGACACAGAATACCACAGTCAAGACTTCCCACGGTGTTCAGAGAAGACCCCACCAAAAAAGAAGGCAAGGCCTAAAGGATGAGCAAGAGCTTTTGAGATGGAGAAGGGAAATGTAACAGAAAGGCCCATCCAGGCAGAAGGAGCAGGTGTGCAAAGGCCTCCGAGGCAAGGAGCAGCCGTGAGCACCGATAAAGTGTGAGCACCAAGTGTAAGCAGTGGGAGGTGAAGGTGGACGAGCAGACTGTGACCAGCTGGAGTTCGCTGTCCCAGGTTCATCTTAGACACAGATTGGCATTGAAGGCCAGGGGTGGGGGGCCATCATGAGGTGATATGCAAGATGCTGAGTCATTCTAATGACCCTAAATTAAATCATGGGTGTCTTGAGCAGGGTGCAGAGCCCCATAACTGTTGTTCACACTAGGAGATGAAGGAGGATCACTCGGGCCTCAGAATTCAAGGCCAGCCTGGGCAACACAGTGAGACCTCATCTCAATAAATGAATTTATTCTCCAATTCTTTAAAATAGCTGATGGTTTTCAGTAAGAAGGCACAGAACTGCGTATGGTGGCTGCTATGGTTTGTGTGTATTTGTCCTCCCGAAGCCTCGTGCAGTCACTGAGGTGCACTTCTAGAGTTTGTGATTAATTCATGATCCAAGGCTGGGATTATGAGTCTGAGTACTGCTGGGATTATGGGTGTGAGCAGTACACCCAGCCGGGGGCAGAGAGCCTGCATGTAACATAAGAGAGACAGAGAGACAGACTTTCTTGCTCTCTGTAGCCATTGTTGCTGCTCCTCCTCTCTTTTGCTCTTGCTGTTTTGCTGTCTTCTGCCGCCATGAACTGCTGCCCTCTGCCATGTCCCAGTCTGCCTTGGAGCCAGCTGAGTATGGACTGAAACCTCCAATAGCTGTGAGCTAAATAAACCTTCCCTTCATTTAGAGTGTCAGGTATTCGCCCCAGCAGCGAGAAGAGTACGTGAGATAGTGGCACGCTTGTGCAATCCCAGCACTCTAGAAGCTGAGCCACTGGAGCCACAAGTTGGAGGCCATCCTGAGCTACCTATGTGCTGAGGCCACCATAGGCAGCTCAGATAGATGAAATATAGGCAGTCAGACAGGGCTGGGCCCTCGAGGGAGGCAATGCAGAAGAGGAGATACCTCCCGACTGTGGGGAGACAGGCACCTCCACTGTGGGCCAGACCTCAAGATAAAGGATAAAACAAAGGTATCCACACACTTCCTAAGGATGAGCATTAGGGGTTGATATTCTAAATAGGTACCAATCACCTGGAGAAATCTCAGCCACATTTGGTCAGCCCCACAGAGTGGCCTGTTCTCCCAGTCTGTGCTGCCTCAAAGCCCTTTTTGCCACATACTGGAAAGAACTGAAGCCTTGGAGTTATGAAAAACTGGCTTGAATTCTCCCATATAGCTCACTCCCTCATCAGAAACAGACACTTTCACACACTTCCTAAGGATGGACATTAGGGGTTGATACTCTATGTAGGTACCAATCACCTTGAGAAAACCCGGAGAGTCACTAATCCAACCCCCTACAGGAAAAGCCCTGTTCTGTATTTGTGCCCTCTTGCTTCCTCATCGATTCCAATTTAATCAACTTTACCTGAGAAATTATGCTCATAATCTTACTGGTTGACCATAGTTTTGTCCCACCTCCTCATGCCCACCTTGCAATTTCCCGTTTTTCCTACCAGGGACCTGCCTCATCTTGTGGATTAGCTCTATAAAAATCTCTAAAAGAATAAGGTCCGCGGCAACCTACTCAGACAGAAGCTTTCTTTCCAACAATAAATGTATTCTGCTTATAACCTCCATTGCTCCTAAAATTCATTCTTTGATTTTAGAGAACATGAACTCATATCGGACATCTAGCAAGTTGGGGTTTCTCTTCCCTATATCAAGACCTTCTGTCTAAAAAAAAAAAAAACCACACACACACAGAGGAGACAGACACACACAGGAAAGGCCATGGATAAACAGACACTAGAGTTTTGCTGCCACAAGCCAAGAAACACCAAGGACCGTGACAACCACTTGAAGGAGGAGAGGGGCGCAGGCGTCCTCTCTATAGACGTGCAGAAGGACATCCTCGCGCGCACCTTGCCTGCAGAGTGGCAGGCTCCGCAAGTCTTGAGGAAGGGAGTTCCTGTGGTTTTGAGCCATTGAGGTTGTCCCCACTGGTAATCTTACCAAGCCATCTCCAAAATGTAGACCACATTTGCATCTGTGCTCACCTAAGCAGGTGGTGGGAAGTGGTCCAAAGAGCCCACCTCGCCCAGCAGGAGTCTCTAGGGCTTCATCTCCAAGTGGCCTCAGTGCTGGGCCCCTACCAGCCTCAGATAGAAGCGAGAGGAGAGGAGAGGAGAGGAGAGGAGAGGAGAGGAGAGGAGAGGAGAGGAGGGCACAGAGATACGACACTCAAAGCTCCGGAATGCAGTCTGCAGGGAGCAGGCCCTGCAGTCAGCACGGCAGCTGGCCAGCCACCAACTCTGCCTCTCTCCAGCGTCTCTTATCAGACTATTTTAAAAATGCTCTAGTTACAGCTCCAACTTCTCTGCCTTCTCTGGGACTGACTTTGAAAGATTGTGCTCATTCCCAGGGTCTTAATTCCAAGGGAAGTTATGAACTGAAGGCTCTGGGCCTGAAATCAGAGAGGCACTCCTTATAACCCCGAGGCTGGGCTTGAGAACCCTATAAAGTGCTAGGAGGGGTTCTGTGACATGAAACCCAGTGTAGCTGCAGGGTTGCCCCGTTCCCATTTCTCAGACAAAGTATAGCATCCAACAGATCTGCTCAGACTTCTCTGGCCCTCTCTGTCCCCAAGAAGCCCTGTGGCATCAGGAAAGTCACGACATGCCCAGGGCCACTGATCTCAGCCACATTTGGTCAGCCCCACAGAGTGGCCTGTTCTCCCAGTCTGTGTGGTCTCAAAGCCCTTTTTGCCATATACTGGAAAGAACTGAAGCCTTGGAGTTATGCAAAACTGGCTTGAATTCTCCCATATAGCTCACTCCCTCGTCAGAAACAGAGCAACACTCAGTTTGCAAGGTTGCAGTGGACACCAAATACAATTTCATCTGGCACGTGGGAGACCTACAGGAATGTTCACTCACTCACTCTAGGTTTCTGTTTGTCTTCTTTTTAATTTATTTATTTTTGGTACTTAGAATCAAACTCAGTACCTTGTGCTTGCCAGGCAGGTGCTATGCCACTGAGCTATCTCCCCAGCTCACTCTTGATTTCTGGCAATAAAGACAAAAATACAACTTTTGGAGTCTGTACACCAAAATCAAGCAGTGGAGCTAGCAAAATTGCTTTAGCCTAGTACCTCTGTCAGGCCCAAATATCCCCGTATATATGACTCAGCCCATTAAAAAAATAATAAACTCATTCATACTAAAGTGTTAAAGGACTGAAATAAATACCTTTTGCTCCTCCCAAGGAGAGGTATTAGGTACAAAAAAAAAAAAATGACTATTAAGCTGAGCATAGCCATGCACCTTCGTAATTTCAAAACTGAGAAGCTGAAGAAGACAAATTACACATGCAAGCCCAGCCTGGGGAATTTAGAGATTTAATAAGACTTTATCTCTAGTAAAATTAAAATAAGAGACATAGTGGTGCACACCTGTAATCCCAGAACTTGAGAGGAGGATCGATGTGAGTTCAAGACCAACCTGGGCTACAAAAGCGAGCTTAAGGCCAGCCTGAACTGCATAGCAAGACCCTTTTTTTTAAAAAAAAAAAAAAAAAGATAAAATAAGAGATACATAGCTCAGGGCCGGTGAGATACCTCAGTGGTCTAAAGCACCTGCTTAGGAAAGCTCAGGCAACTGCAGGAACTGCAATTCAATCCCCAGCACCACATGCTGCATCAGCCCCACCTCCAGGGCAGACTGAGCCAGCCATAATATAAAAAAATAAATAAAGTTTAATTGAAAAGAGAGAGAGAGAGATAGCTCAGTGCAAAGACCCTGAGTTCAATCCCAATATTGGAAAAGTGGGATGGGAGTGTTCCTACTGAACAATAAAAAGAGAATGAACTATTGCTATGCAGAACAACACGGCTGGATCCCAAACTGTTGGGCTGGATAAGAGAATAACAGGGTGTGGCTGTTTGCTTCCAGTTACATAAAACCCTAGAATAGGCAGGATTATCATCATCATCATCATCTATGATGGCAGAAAACAAATCAGTGGTTTTCTGGGGCCACGAGTAGGGGTTGAGGGCTCCCTTCAGAGGGACACAAGGAACTTCTTGGGGAGATGGGTGTGTTCGGTACCTTCATTGTGGTGCATGCCACATGGCTGTATTTGTCAAAATCCAACAAACCATACCTGTAAAATGGGTGAATATTATTATGCATAAGTTATATATCAATATTGTTTATTTTGGTTCAGTTTTCACAGTCATAGAGACTGAACCCAGGGAGTACAAACTCAGTCTCCAGCCCTTTTTGTTTATCTTAAGGCAGGGTCTCAGTAAGTGCCCAGGCTGGCCTCAGATTTGCAGTCCTCCTGCCTCAGCCTTCCCAGGTGTTGAGATTACAGGTGTGCACCACCATACCCAGAAATGGAGCCAATTTTAAAAGAAAAAAAAAAAAGGTCTTTTAAAGTGACTGATACCAGGACCAGGGAAATAGTTCAGCAGCATATGTACCTGCCTGGGAAGTGCAAGGTCCTGGGTTTGATCCCTGGTACCAAAACATAAATGAATAAAATGAAATATAGCAACTGATACTTGGTATCCCAAAAGTTCATCCTAAAAATTCTAAGGAAGCTGGAGGATGGTAGGAGCAGGCCAGGGAGAGCATCTCAATGTTCTGGTCTGAAAATCTTCTGGTGTCTTTTCCAGGCCTAAGAAGCTACTGTGGAAATATGGGTTAGCACCTGGATATTTAGGATTCTGTGTTTACTCATATACCTGTTTGGTCTTCACTCCATGGTTCAAGTTTAGGATACTTATTCATTCAACAAATATTCATGGGCCGGCAAGATAGCTCAGCAGACTAAGCACTTGCGTAGGCAAGCTCCGGGACAGGAGTTCGATTCCTGGCACCACACGCTGTGCTGACCCCACCCACAGACACCACTCCAAGCCAGCCACTGAGTCTGGGATTACACGTGTAATCCCAGCACTGGGGAGGCTGAAAACAGGAGGATCACTATGAGTCAGAGCAACATAGTGAGACCCTGTACCAAATACATTTAAAAAAAAGAAAAACTTATAATGTAAAATAGATATTGAATATCTCTGTGTGTCAGACCCTGTCCCAGGACTCACTTCACATTAAAAACTGAAACACGTGAGCTTCCAGTTTTCATAACTCAGGAAGTGCTGAGGGCAATTTTGAAGTTAGAGAGACTTCAATATCCAAATGTCAAAACATTTGAAAGATTCATGAGAATCTGTTGTGCAGGGAATATTTGACATAGGATGATCACATCAACTCCCAGTGGAGTTAGAGAAGTGCTCTCTCACAGATCTTCTTGGTGAGTCCACAGGCCAGTCACTGGTGCTAGCAACCTGAATTGGATGGATGGGGATAGTTTCTTGCCGAAGCAAGACGTTGGCACATGATATAGTAAAGTATAAAAATTAACATGAGTTTTCCAGTCCATAAAAAAGTCTGAAATAAATCAATTCAGAATCTCAGAAGCCAGGGAGATAACTTGGGGCCAGGGAGATAGCTCAGTGGAATAAGTGCTTGCCTGGCAAGTGTAAGGTCCTGAGTTCAATCCCTGCTACCACCAAAAAAAAAGAATCTCAAATGGTCACTTTTTATATTTTACATATGTCTTTTGTTTTTTGCTATTTTTTTTTTTTTTTTTTTTTTTTGTTAGATAGGATTCTCTGGGCTAGGGAATAGCTTAGCAGTCTAAGCACCTGCCTGGCAAGCACAAAGACCTCGTTAGAATCCCTAGTACCACATGCCATAAAGTCTCTAGAATCCCTGGATGTGCTGGGATTGGTGGCACATGCCTGTATAATCCCAGCGTCTAGAAGGCTGAAACAGGAGGATCACTAGAGGTCTGAGCTGCATGGCCCGACTCTGTACCAAATAAATACATAAATAAAATATTTTTTAAAAAAGAGAGTCTCTTTGGAAAATACAAAAGATGAAAGTTTTGTTAAACAGGTCATGATTTAACTTGCCCTCTATCACCCAGCTTGCCAGGCAAGCACAAGGGCCTGAGTTCAGTTCCCAGTTCTGCCAAAAAAAAAAAGAAAAGCTTAACTACAAGGCATAAAATGCAGAGCTAGATTAGTATGATGAGCTGTAAGAGGCTTAAATTAACAGCCTTCAACATTGCCAGTTTCACCAGTAACCCACTGTAATTATGGAACATTAGAATATGTATACAACTACTTCCTCTTAGTTCAAAGAGAAGAAAATTTTTTCTTTTTTTTTTTTCTATCTTTCCTTACCAATATCGATTAGAAAATTTACCAATCTACACTCTGTGCTCTGTATAATTACTATAAGGACAACAATATGCAACGTGTCAATTATTGCAAATGTACTACTAATGTGTTTTGAAACTAAAAATAAATAAATAAATAAAAAATAATTGCACTACTAAAAAAAAAGAGGGTCTCTCTATGTAGCCCAACCTGGCCTTGAATTTGCTGCAATCTCTTACCTCAGCCTTCTGAATGCTGGAATTCCAGGTGTTATGGTGTATGTCTAGTTGTCCCACACACACACACAAAGCCTCATATAGTCATGGGACAGAGACTTCTAGAGTTTGAGATTATGGGCCAGGGAGATAGCTCAGTAGAATAAATGCATGCCTGGCAAGCACAAGGTCCTGAGTTCAATCCCTAGTACTGCAAGAGGGAGAGAGAGAGATTAACACATGATCCACTGGGATTATGGGTGTGAGTGTTACACCTGGCCTGGGGGCGGGTAGCTGAATGTAACAGAAGAGAGACAGAGAGACAGACTTCCCCTCTGTTGCATTGTTGCTGCTTCTCCTCCCTTTTGCTCTCTGCTGCCTCCATGAAAGGCTGCTCTCTGCCCTGTGCCACACTGCACTGGAGCCAGCTGAGGATGGACTGAAACCTTCAATCACTGTGAGCTAAGTAAACCTTTCCTTCCTTCATTTTGAGTGTTGGGTATTTGTCCCAGCCACGAGAGAAGAGTGACTGAGACAGCAGCTGTGCACTGCTGTGCCTCTCTTCCATTTGCTCTCTGCTCGTGTGGTCTTCCAAGATCCGAAGAAATGGGTGGGCATTGGGCTCGGGTTAGCTTTCCCATGACTGTCTGCAGGTGATGATCCACTTAGATTCCAGTCGAGAGTCACCAGTTCCTTCCCAACACTTATCGCTGAGCGAATAGGGCAATGCGAGAGGAAGGAAAACACTTCTACTTACCCTGCCTAGGGATGTCTTAAATTTGGAAGGCAGGGAACACCGTCACTTCAGAACTTGTTTTCCAGTAAACTTGTTTACCAAGTCAGTCCCTAAGTGACAGAGCTATAATCTGTCAGGAAAAAGAAAGTAACTTGTCTGAAGTGTACAATGAAACTCAGAAAAAAAGAGTACCAAGGTAGCAAAGCCAGTGGGGCTGTGGGCAGTGGGTGACTTCTAGAACCTCAGCACTCTGGGATGCTGAGTTCTAGTCCAGCCTGGGCAATTTTGTAACTTAGCAAGAACTTGTCTGAAAATGAAAAATAAATTTGTAGAAAGGGTTGTGCTGGGGATGTAGCTTTGTACAAAAGCTCTAGGTTCAATTCTCATTATGGCAAAAGAGAGAGAGGAATAAGAAAATCAGTTACACACAAAGCATTCTGGAACACACCTGTAGTCCCAGCATTTGGGAGGCTGAGGCAGGAGGATCTTTGTGAATTTGAGATCAGGCTGGGCTATAAAAGAGGTCAAGGTTAGCCTGAGCTGCATAGTGAGGCCCTATCTCAAAAAGACAGACAGTCATTCAGTCAGACAGACAGACAGACAGACAGACAGACAGACAGACAGAAAGAAAGAAAGAAAGAAAGAAAGAAAGAAAGAAAGAAAGAAAGAAAATTAGTTAATACTTCCCTGCCAGGCATGGTGGCACACACCTGTAATCCCAGCACTTGGGAGGCTGAGGCAGGAGGATCAGTTCAAGTTCAAGACCAGCCTGGGCTATAAAAGTGAGCTCAAGGCCAGCCTGAGCCACATAGCGAGACCCTGACTCAAAAAGACAAAAAAAAAAAAAAGACCTTCCCTGAATGGGGCTGGTAAGAGAGCTCAATGGACTAAAGTGCCTGCTTACACGGACGAAAACAACCAGGGTTCAATCTGAGGCCTGCTGTGCTGGCCCTGCCCCAGGAGAACGCTGAGACAAGAATGACACTGGGCATGGTAGCACGAACCTGTGATCCCAGTGCTTGGAGGCTAAAAACAGGAGGATCACTGAGTCTGATCTATGTAGTGAGACCCTGTAGACCCTGTACTAAAAATACAAGAAAAGGAAGAAAAAAAATATATACTCCCCTAAGGCGCTGGGGAGACAGCTCAGGGACACAAGTACCTGCTTGGCAAGTGCAAGGTCCTGAGTTCAGTCCCTGTTTCTGTACAAAAATAAAAATAGAAAAAAACTCCCCTGAATGTAGGGGAAATATTTGGCTGGCTTGCTTGCTTGCTTGCTTGCTTGCTTGCTTGCTTGCTTTCTTTCTTTCTTTCTTTCTTTTTTTTTTGTCATTTTGTGACAGGGTCTCACTATGCAGCTCAGGCTGGCCTTGAGCTCAGTTTGTAGTCCAGGCTGGTTGGTCTCGAACTCAGTAGTCCTGCTTCACCTCCCAAGTGCTAGGATTATAGGCATGTGCCACCACACCCAGCTCTGGCTTTCCAATACAGACTGTGGTGAAGTTTTTGTTTTGGTTTTTAGAGTTATTTGTTTGTTTGTTGGGGGAGCTGTCTTGTCTGTCTTGATTTTTTTTTTCATTTTTTGTCTTTTTGAGACAAGGTCTTGCTATGCAGTTCAGGCAGGCCTTGAGCTCACTTGTAGCCCAGGTTGGTCTTGAACTCGATCCTCTTGCCTCAGCCTCCCAAGTGCTGGGATCACAGGCATGCCGGGTGCTACAACACCCGGCTTGTCTTTCTGTCTCAAGACAAGATTATGTTTTATGGTCCAAGCTGGTCTCCCATTCAGTATATCATCCAGGGTGTCCTCAAACTCACATCTTCCTGCTTCCAAGGGTATGTTACAAATGCATATCACCCTGCTGAGTTTCTGAGGTTTTTTTTTAAGAAAAAAAAAACACACACAGGCCAGCAAGATAGCTCAGCAGTCTAATGCGCCTGCTTAGGCAACCTCAGGGATCACAGTTCGATCCCCGGCACCACATGCTACGCCAGCCCTGCACCCAGGGCAGGCTGAGCTGACCATAACATAAATAAAGTTTAAAAACAAAACAAAAACAATATATCCATTACCTGGGCCATGCATTCACTGTCTGCATCTCTAGCCTTACTCTGGCATCTGTACTGAGCTGGGGCCCCTGGGGCCATTTCTCAACCCAGATTGTCCCTAAGATATAACTGGGAAGCAAGTATTTTGACCACCGCAGTCCCCTCTCCAGCCCACCTCCCTGACTGAGCTAACACTGATTTGCGTTCTTCTCTAACCCCAGGCCCTCACAGCCTCTATATCAAGTCTTTACTCCCAGGGCCTTCCAGCCACTCTTTGTTTAAATAATGATAACAAAAAAGCTTTATTGAGATTCTTATACCATAAAATTCTTTAAATGTTATGTAAAAAAAAAAAAAATATATATATATATATATATATATATATATATATGGCATGCTCTTTCATACAGTCTCCATCACATTTTCAGAAGAATAAGGCACCTGAGAGAAGAAAAAAGGAGGAACCCAATATCAATTGCAGGCCCACTGTGTGCCTCCGGCTCTCTCCAAACTGGTATAAATCCCACCGTGTGCCTGTAATGTTTCACAGGAATCTGAGTCACTGAACAAAGGGCTGTACTCTCCAGGTATTGTGGTGCATGTCGCAGTCTAAGCCACTCAGAGGTCTGAGACAGAGGGGTCAAAACTTCAAGGCCAGCTTAGGCAATTTAGTGAATCCCTATCTCCAAATTAAAAAAGGCGGCAGGTTGTAGCTCAGCGGTAGAGCACTTACCTGGCATGCACTGAAAGAAAAGGGACGGAGGGCTGCACCCCAATCACCAAACTTTCAATCAAGTGTGCTCAGTCCCCTCCCTTGTGTCACCTGTTCCCTTGGTGGCTGGGTCTGTTCAGAGCGTTAGTGGAGATTCCAGGATGAAGTCAGAAGACCGAGGGCTGGGGTCCCCAGGGGTGGGGGGGAAGGAGCCCACTGCCTATGGTCCAGTGGCTAGGCCACATCTAATTCTGGCTCCACCCCATGCCAGAGATGGCTCAATAGCATCAGTAGGCCCAGAGTATTATCGGATTAACTGGCTAATTCTAAAGACAAGAAGGGTGACAGTCTTGTGTGGACCCTGGGCAGGCGCTCAGCAAATGCCCCAAGTCCTGCCACTCAGGAAACCTACAGTGACACCACCTAAACAGCCCTGGCCTTGGCAGGCAAGCAGCAAAACAAGGGCACAGCTGGGCCCTCTTCCACCCACCAGCCATTTCCTCATTTCTCCTGCACTGCCCCAAGCCACGACTGCTGCAAACAGCTTTGCAAGAAGCCCGCAGGCGTGGCCTTGGGAGGGACCCAGGTAAACAGGTGCAAACAGAGGAGGGTATTGAAAAGGGAAGAATTCAGAAAGGGAACTGGGCTCAAGAGAAAAGCACCAGATATTTCTGAGCCTGACAACTGGCTTTCCCATAACAAAGATTGTCCTAAATCCCCTGAGAAAGAACTTCGGAACTGAGACCCACTGGGATTTTATTTTCCCACTACAAAAAAGGATGGCTCTTTTCCCATGAAAATAATGCTCTGTGTGTGCATGCATTGTGTGTGTGTGTGTGTGTGTGTGTGTCCGTATGTGTGTCCGTGTGTGTGTGTGTGTGTGTGTGTATGTGTATGCGCACGCACATGCCTATATGTGGAGAAGGACACAGCTGAATTGTTTCCGAAAAGTCTTTCTCCACCATGTGCTGTATAATTCTCACCGCATGGCTACGACATCAGCACATCCATTACAGTGGAGGCCCTGAGCCAGCCGAGCATGAATGCAGATCGCAGTTCGTTCTTTGGCCGTGTGACCATAGACTGGCTATTTAACTGCCATATGACTTGGGTTTTTATCTGCAAATGGAAATACCAGCACTTAGTTTGCTTTCAAACAGCTTAGCAATTGCGTTGCACAGAGGGACACTGAGCATCCTGCCTGGCCAGGGTGTGGCTTCGCTAGCACAGCACGGGGCGGGACTGGGCGTGATGCTCAGAGAGACCAAGTGTCCTGTCACAGGTCCCAGCTCTGGTTCGCTGGGTGCCAGGAGTGGACCCCAGGCCTCCCAGCCTGCCTCCGACATCCGGCCAAGCACTCTATTGCCCTAATTCCCACTTTACTACCTGTCTTCAGGTAACACATTAGGTGGCAAGCTACGGTCTGCCTCTTGTGATCAGAATTGTACTCCTACCCTCGCACACACCCAAAAAAGCAGAAAGAAAGGAAAGACATGGGTTCTTGCCTCTGGCTGCTTTCTGCTTGCCCTGCCCTGCCCTGCCCTGCCCCGCCCTGCCATGGACTACTCCTCTGTGATGCCCCACTGCCATGCTGCCCTGCCTGAGAGCCAGCCATCTGCAAACTGAAAACTTTACAAACTGTGAGTCAGATAAATCTTTCCTCTCCAAGAAAGGAGAAGAAAGGTAGACAAAGTGGAATATTCTAAGAGACCACCAGGGCTCCCTGTGTTCTGTAGCACAGGGTTCATGACCTGGTGCTGTGAACTAAATTATGTACCCCTAAAAGTCTTTATGTTGAAGCCCCAGCCTAATTTGACAGTGTTAAGGTGTTACTAGGTTTGAATAAAATCACAAAGGTAGAATCTTCATGAAGGGAAAAGTGTCCATATGAAAAGATTTACGCAAAAGCTTCTCTGTCTTTCCCTCTCTCTGCCTCTGTCTCTGTCTATCTCTGTCTCCAACTCTGTGTCTGTCTGTCTGTCTGCCTCTCTCTCTCTGTCTCTCTCTCTCTGTCTCTCTCTCTCTCTCTCTCTCTCTCTCTCTCTCTCTCTCTCACACACACACACACACACACACACACACACACACACCAGCAGGAATCCTTTCCAGAGCCCAGCTCTCTCGGCTCTGATCATAGACTCCAATTCCTAGAACCGTGAGAAAGTCAATGTCACCCAGCGTATGGCACTTCACCGTTCCAGCTCCAGAAGACTGAAACACTTGGGGTCCACGAACACCTGCCCCACCACTTGCCACCACACAAACTGGAACCTAAAAGTGAGCCTTGAGTTGAGAAACCCTCCCTCTTGTCAGAAATATGTGTGCAGTTTCTTTGAGAAAATGTCCTCAGCTTTCATCACATTGTCAAAGGAATCCTTGGAGAGACAAAAGGTTAGCATCGCCATGACCCCGTTGCTCTGCACATTTGTACGCGCCAGCATAGTGCATGTTTTCCCCAAGAGGCACGTCTGACTCTTGCTAGGAGGACGCTCTACATTACAGGAGACACAAAGGCTATGGTGGTGACACGCCAGCAACAGGCTGGAAAAGACAGGGTTGGTCAAGGCAGATATTTCCCTGCTTTGGCACTTTGTTTGAAGTCTACTTGCTTGCTATAAAAAAAAAAAAAAAAATCTATATATATCTTCAGATGGCAGGATTTTTTCCCACTAAACTGCATCTTGGACTGGTCATCAGAAGGACCAGATTCTTCTTAATCATTTGAATTTATACACAGAGTAGATGTCTACTCAGCTTCATGTCTACGGCTGAGGAAAGCAAGGCTTCAAGAGGTAGGTTAGTGGCCACTGGGAGTGGTGGTGCATGCTGTAATCCTGGCACTCTGGGAGCTCCAGACAGCAGGATTCAAAATTCAAGCCCAGCCTGGACAACTTAAGAAAAAACCTTTCTTAAAATGAAAAATAAAAAGGGTTGGGTTGTAGCTCAACGTGAAGGCCCTGGATTTAATTCCTAGTAGAAAAGAAAATGCTATGCAGCTCCCACCCAGCCCAGCCCAGCCCACAACTGCAGGACGAAGTCTGCCATCTCTACATCCTTCTGCCCCCAGGAGGCCCTCTGGCCATGTGGGCTGGCTCTGCAGCGTCACTGGAGGCCATGGCCTTTGCCATCTCCCCACACAGGACCGGACAGCGCCCCTCAGCCCCGCCCAGCTGAGCTCATGAGCGGCCGGTGCTGTCTGTGATCTCAGCCCCCTGTCTGCCTCTTCCACTGTTAGCTTTGGCAGCAGTGCGTTCCCTCCCTTAACTTCAATTTCCCAAGTGAAAGTTGCTGTCAGATGGACTTTGCCAGGGCCAAACTGGCGTCGCTTCACCCACAGCTTGTTTTCCATTGGTGGTGTCTGGTGCTAGCCTATTTCCACGCATGCTTATGGGGAACTGTCCAGCGGCATGGCTCACTTGGGACCAGCACTGACCTCACGCCACTGCTCAGGTTCTAGCTCGCTCACCGTCTTCACAGCTTCTTGCAAACAAGACCCCTGTAGTCTAGAACGATCAGGGAAGGTGCACTCTCAGGGCAGGGCCTCCTCACCCCCACTAATTCCATGTCTTCCTCATATTTTCTCCATTCCTTGAATGCCTTCCCTCTTCCTTTCTTTTCTTTTTTTCTTTTGGTGGCACTAGAGATTAAACTCAGGGCTGTCATGCTGAACTACTCCTTCACACCTTTTTTATTTTCTTTATTTATTTTTATTTTCTTTCTTTTATTATTTGGTTTGTGGAGGTTTTTGGATTTTTAGTTTTTTGAGAAAAAGAATCTTGCTATATAGCTGAAGTGGGTCTTGAACTCACTATGTAGCCCAAGTTACTCTCAAACTCATGGCAATCTTCCTGTCTCAGCCTCCTGACTGCAGGGATTACAGGAGAGCACCACCAAACCCTACCTTTTTTATTACTATTATTTTAGACCCCTGACTAAGTCACTGAATTGCTCAGGCTGGGCAACTTAAGATGCTCCTGCCTCAGCTTCCCAAGCAGCTAGGATTACAGCGATGTAACACCATGTCAAAGACCTTCCCATTTTTAATCTACTTCCTTGTCATTTTCCTTTTCACAGGGACATGAGCTGCCAAGCATTTCCCTTGTTCCAGCACTGTGTAGAATATTTGTCTTAGATAAATTATCCGAATCAGTTTTTCCCTGACAAGAAGTTTGGTTTTTTTGTTTGTTTGTTTTTTTGTCTTTTTGAGACAGAATCTCACTATGCAGTTCAGGCTGCCTTGAGCTCACTTTTGCAGCACAGGATAGGGACTGGGGAGATAGCTCTGTGACACAAGTGACTACCTGGCAAGTACAAGGTCATGAGTTCAAACCACAGTCTCAAAAAAGAAAAAGAAAAAAAAGAGTGCGATGTAGCCCAGGCTAGTCTCAAACTTGCACCAATCCTCCTGCCTCAGCCTCCCAAGTGCTGCTATGACAGGCGTGAGCCACCATTCCCGTTCCTAAGAAGTTGATAGATAGACACACTTGTAGCAAGGTATCGTTTGTTTGTTTGTTTGTTTGTGTATTTATTTTTCTTTGCAGTGCTGGGAATCAAACCTGGGCTTCATTCAGTAACAGGCAAATGCCCTACCATTGAGCTGTTCTCCTAACCCCACTGCAAAGTTTATAGCACAGATTAAGGTTCGATGGCTTAAGCCCAGATCACCCTAAAGGAAACCAAAGACTTTCTTCATTGTTAGTGTAAGAAGTGTCAGGTGATCTACTGCAGTGGATTTCTAACGGGTGGTCAACTTATGCCCAACTGAATTAAACTAGCATGGTTCTGGGTGTGGGCGGCCCACCTGAGGGTTGTTGCCAGCAGCATAACTGCAGAACAGGAGAAGCTGCCAAACCGATGTTAGGGATGCTATTTAGAGAAGCTGCTGGACCTACTGGAGGCTGCTAGTTCTCTTGGGCTGTTCTGCTGGAGGACTTTGTCATGCTAGCTTTCCTGACGAACTTTGAAGGAACTTTGATCCTCATCTTGTGCATCGCTTTCTGGCTCTGGAGGGGAAGATGGTGCACTGCTCAGCCTCATGCAGAAGCTTGTCTCATTGGCTTTCTTGATTAGAACTCAGCTTTCCTCATCGCAGGAGGAGCTCAGGACCTCACTGTAGCTGAGGCTAGCTGTGGTACCTTTGAGAAAGCTCTGGTGCTCACCTTGAGCGTTGCTTCCTGGCTCCAGTACAGATCTTTCAGCCTGCTAGCACAGATCCTTCTTCCCACTGGCATAGACTTTCTAGTTTCTGCCTCTGATCTTTGGGCCTTCCCAGCACAGATCCATGAGGTGGACCTGCCCGAGACATTGTTGTGGGCTCTAGACTTTCAGCAGGCCTTGTGGGAGGCATTGTTATGGGCTCTAGGCCCTGAGCTGGATTCTTTAGTGATTAGTATGTGGATAGGTTTCCTGCACTTGTTATATATAATTCTTTGGGTGATTCATTTAAAAATATTATAAAATGTATCCTGTATTATATTGTTCCCCTTGCAAGAACCCCATGATAGGTTCTGGCCCCAGTATAAACTGCTAAATTATTATAGTAGTCATCTAATATAGTTGAAGCCCTTAAAACAACAGCTTGTCTTCCAAATGACCACTTCCTCCTCCTTCCCCACTCCAGCCCTGGACACAATTACGTCTCACCTTGCACATACACATAGAAGAGACCCCAATCAGCTCCTTATCTATAATTGAAACCGGCCCTCTAACTCCACCCCTAGCAAAAATCTATAAAAACCTCAGCATTCTTTGTCTCCAGTTAGAGGATTTTCCAATCTGCCTTCGATCCTCTCCATGTCTTTGGAGTTAATAAAGGCTTCTTTTATCTTTCCTATCTCTTTATTACAATGCTGAAAATCCTCTCACCCTAAACCATGACACCTACTGAGGAAAGAAAGAAACAGTCTATCTTAGCTTCAGATGACTGGAGGTGCCTCTGACGAGACCTGGACTTGCCTTCTAGGGTTTGTCTCTGCTTCACAAGACTTCTTTTTTGGTCCAGTTCAATGGAGTGTGCTCATTAAGCACCTGTATTGTGCTAGTCCAGTAAGACAAACATCTCCATACCAGTAAGCCACTTGAACTTCTAAACTATGTAGAGCTAATGCCCTTGACATTTTTAAGTTTCATACCTGAGATTTTCAAGGGTTCTTCAACTCACTAGAGGTTCAAAAGGACAGCTTCACAAATTTAAATCATAAAATAAACCCAGATTGAAGACACTTGAAAAAAGAATGAGGGCTAGGGAGATAGCTCAGGGGCACAAGTGCCTGCCTGGCACGTACAAGGTCCTGAGTTCGATCCCCAGTTCTGCAAAAAAAAAAAAAAAGAAAGAAAGAAAGAAAGAAAAAAGAAAAAAGAATGAACATAAAACAGAGAAGATAACTCAGTAGAATAAGTACTTGCCTAGCAAGTGCAAGGTCCCAAGTTCAATGGGGGGGCAGGGGGAAATACAGGGGAAGAACTTGTTTGCTGGGTGTGGTGGCACATGCCTGTAATCCCAGAACTTGGGAGGCTGAGGCAGGAGGATCAGTGTGAGTTCAAGACCAGCCTGAGCTATAAAAGTGAGCTCAAGGCCAGCCTGAGCCGAATAGCAAGACCCTGACTCAAAAAGACAAAAAAAAAAAAGAATGAATATACAACTAGGTCTAATTTCTAAACACACACAACTGGGTATGGGGAACATGCCTGGGAGCCCAGCTACTCAGGAAGCTGAGACAGAAGGATCAAAAGATTGAGGCTACCTTGGACAACTTATGGAGACCCTGTCTCAAAATAAGATAAAAGGAGCTGAGCATGTAGTACAGTGCCAGAGTTGTTTGCCTTGCATGCCTGAGATCCTGGATTCACATTCCCAGTATAAAAAAAAAAAAAATTGTTTTAATTTAAAATATAAACACATGCAAAAAACAAATCCCCTCTTCCTGTTACTACCTAGCAGGGTGATATGCTGAGCTGCTGCAGAAAGGAAGGACCCTCTGCCACCTTCACTTCCTCTACTAGTCTCCCCACCTGGTGCCCCAAAGAGTTTGTCTAAACTACAATAAGGCAGCTGACCCCATGGAAAGTCGAGGAAGTAACCATCCCTAATTTGGACTTGGCCCTTTGATGTTCCTTTGGTGTCCCTTTCATGACTCTTAATTTTTTTTTTTTAATTTTATTTATTTATTTATTTGTTTGCTTGTTGTGTTTGTTTCTTTTTATTTATTTATTTATTTTGTGGCTGGCTCAGCCTGCCCTGGTGGTGGCGCTGGCGTAGCATGTGGTGCCGGGGATCGAACTGCAGTCCCTGCAGTTGCCTGAGCCCTCCTAAGCAGGCGCTTTAGACCACTGAACCATCTCGCCGGCCCCAGACTCTTAATTTTTATAAGCCAATTATTAGCTTGTTTTCTTGGCTGGATTTGCCTTGAATAAAAGAAGCCATCAACATAAGCTATTTACGCCGGCCAGATAGCTCAGGGGACTAAAGCGCCTGCTTGGTAGAGCACAGTTATCGACTTGGGTTGTAATCCCAGCACTTGGGAGGCTGAAAACAGGCGAATCACAAGTCCAATCAGTGTAGTGAGACTCTGTAGATCCTGTACTAAATACATTTTTAAAAATCAACTATTTTAAACATATATATATATATATACACACATACACATGCACACATTTGCATATGTAATTTAAGGGGACATCTGGCTTAGCCACCTAGTTCATTCACTCATGCATTCAGTCACCACTCAGGACCCTGTAGGGGTGGTGCTCTGGAGTGAAGGGGGTGTGGATCCGTTGGCCTTAAAGCCGTCCCCGTCTAGTGGGAGAGACAGGCATACAAGCGCAGGATGACTACACGGTGAGTTACAGGCGAAGAGGTAAATAATGGGAATTCAAAAGAAAGGTGGCAGTTTCTCCTGAAGAGAGAAATAAAGCAAGAAAAGCAATAAAGATGAGCTGAAGAACAGGTTAACACTTGAGAGAGCAGGGACAGAAGTTTCAAGCAGGTGTTGCCTCTAGTCTCTTTCATTCTGCATCTCCCTGTCACACATACACACACACACACCCCTTCACAGGCTGTGAGCTCACACAGCCTGCCCAGCTTCCACCCAGGGTTGTGGTAAGGGACAGTCCAGTTCCCTGAGGGTGGGGCCCCTACTCCTTTGCCCAGAAGGAGCAAAATCCTTTGCATTACTAACATTCTGGCTAGGAGGGAGGACACTTAGAGAACAGGCGCTTTGTGGAAGAGTAAGTCTACTCTGTATCTGAGAGAAAGCCCACCGCTGGCTTGAGCTTGTTAGCAAGACCTCTCCAACCCCTAAATCTCCCACCAGAAACCTATCTGCTGCCTGTGGGTGGACTGGGAGTGTTATCCCATTTTGAAATGTTAATATTCCCTGGAGTGCTAGTGTACTAATCCAGCCACTAAATTGGTTATCTGCAACTGATATGTGTAAACAAAAGCCCAGTTCTCCTCTGCTAGCCATGTCTCTCCCTTGCAGACCCCTTAGCCTGCACCTATGAAAGCCCAGCAGTGCCTGACCCTGAAGCCCGGTGCTCCCCGGTCAGGTTGGCTCTACTTCCTCCAGCTCACACTTCCAAACAATCAGACGGGTCTGTCCTCATACTCTAGCACTTGGTCTGAGCCCCCTTATTAGGCTTCCTCAGCAGTGACTGGAGGTGTGGATGAACACAGGAATGGATGAATGAGGGACTGGAACTGGCAAGTAGAAGGAGGACAAGGCAGAGCCCTGGAAAATCCACCTCCGGCTGTTTGCCAGCGCTGCTTTGTGACGCAGGATTGATATAGCGGAATGAAACTCCCAATTGAAAGATAAGTGGGACAAATTTACGTTCTTTAAGATAGAAGAATGAATTTTAGGAACAATAGAGGCTAAGAGCAGAATATATTTATAAATTGGGGAAAAGAAAGCTTCTGTCTGAGAGAGGGACTGAAGGAGACCCAAGTGGGTTGCCAAGGAGCTTGTCTCTTTTAAGGAATTTTTATAGAGCAAAACCTCAAGGTGAGGCAGGTCCCAGGTGAGGAAAAAGGGAATTCTCAAGGCAGGCATGAGATGGAACAGAACTATGGTCAACCAATCAGATTACAGCTGCTCAGGTAAAATTGATTAAACTGAGATCAAATGGGGAAGCAAGCCATGTAGCAAGCGGGCAGGAATACCGAGCAGGGGCTTTTCCTGTAGTGGGTTAGGTTAATGACTCTTTCTGGCTTTCTCAAGGCAATCCTTATCAATTTAGAATATCCACCCCTGATGTTTATCTTCAGGGAGGCAGGCATTGGTTTGGTCTTTTGTCTTGAGGTCCGGCCCACAGCATGCCTACCTGTCTCTCCCACAGTTCCAAGCCACCTTGTCTTCCCTCCTGGCTCCTTCTGAGGGTCCAGCCCTGTCTGACTGCCTGCATTTCTAACTAATTCAGCTGCCTACAGCAGTGTGGGAAGTGAGGTTGGCAAAGCACTCTGCAGTACTCGTTATTGTTCCTATTCCTGTCTCAGCCTTTATACCTACTTTTCTTTTTCTTTTCCTTTTTTTTTTTTTTTTTTTTTTTTTTTTTTTTTTTTTTTTTTTTTTGGCAGGAGCGGGGTTCAAACTCATGACCTTACACTTGTGAGGCAGGCACTTGTGCCACGGAGCTATCTTCCCAGCCCCATCTCAGCCTTTAAATAGCCAGTACTAGAGCAGCCACTCAGTGCCCTATGAGGAGGGCTGGGCAGTCTTCACAACCACCACAGGACCTGGACAGTATTTGTATCATCATTTTATGAGAAGGTAACTGAGGCTTAGAAACTGCTAAGCAGTTAAGTGACTGGCCCCAGGTCACAAATCCAGCCACAGAGAACCAAGTGCCACCCAAGTCTCTTTGGCTGGAGAACGGATGTCCTCACACCCTAGGTGGAGGCTGATAGCCCTTCTTTCCAACAGTCTCTGTGGATTCGGTCTAAGTCACCTGCTGCGGAGGAAGGCCAGCGGGAACCAGACCTGCAGGTAGGAAGAGCACTGCCCCTTCTCGCCAAGCTACAGACTCACACAGAGCCAGGTTCCTGCCCCAGGACTAACTTAAGCACAGGAGATGACTTCTTACACAGTGTCCAGATTGTGCTACTTAAGGGGACTAGATTCTGCCCAGCAGGCCAGTCTAGTCTCTGCAGGGAGACGGTGCTCACCAGGCCTGGGAGTGGGTGCTCCGACCCCTTTATTCACTACCCATGGGGCTAAGTGTCATTTCTCAAACCTCAGCTCTGCATCAGGCTCTGTGCTAGCCCTGATTTAAATAAAAACAGAAGCACAGCTCTTGCCCTTTAAAAAGATAATACTCTAATCTGTATCAGGAACAAAGAAGTAAACGTCCTACAAATGAGATGTAGTTAGGAGCTTGTCTGAATTTTAATCCTGGGATTGGCACCTGTGATAGTTGACTGAATAAGAGAAATTTAACTCAGCTCAGCAATTCCATACCTTTGGGTGTGGGAGACCCATACTAAAGCAGCCTGTCCCCTGGAAGAAGGATGGATCAGCTTCTGCTTCCTCAGAGGAGCTCTAGTCTTTGCCTTCGCCTTGGGTGTCATCTCCTGGCTTTGGGTGCAGACTCCAGCCATTGGCTTTCTGACACCAGCTTCCATGGAACACTGCAATGCGCTCCCAACCTTCACCCAAATCCTTCATCTCCAGGGTGCAGACACCCTCTGCACGCTTCCTCATCTGACTCAGTGGATGGCCATTGTAAGTCAATCTTGTATTATTTCTTTTAATCTTCTATTTATTTATTTGGTACAAGGTCTCACTATGCAGATTCGTAGTGCTTCTCCTGTCTCGGCCTCGCCAGCACTAGGATTACAGGAGTGTGCCACCATGCCTGGTTTGCCAATCTTGTAAATTCTTTTTGTTGTTGTTGTTTTGTTTTTTAATGTATTTAGGACAGGGTCTACAGGGTCTTACTATGTAGATCGGACTCATAGTGATTCTCCTGTTTTCATCTCCCAAGTGCTGAGATTACAGGCACGTGCCACCATGCCCAGTCTCAGTCACTATCTCAGTGCACTCTGGGGCAGGGCCCGCATGGCATGCCAGTGATCAAACCTCAGCTGCTGCACTTCACCTAAGCAGGTGCTTTAGTCTGCTGAGCTATCGGGTCAGCCCTGTTTCATGTGTATTTTTATATCTTGTGTTATATCTATTTCTCTAATAAACACTGATCGACACAGTATCTAAGCAATACAGAGTTGTTTAAGTGCTGTTAAGTTTCAGCTTCTTTACCTATAAAATGGGAATAACAGGATCTACCTTGTGTAAAGTAGATGAAAGAATCAAACAACAATTAAACTGTAAAGCTGGGCATGGTGATGCATACCTGTCATCCCAGCACTCAAGAAGCTGAAGCAAGAGGTTCCTTGCAAGTTCAAATCCAGCTACAAGGCCACGCAGTGGTCAGAGCCATGCAGCAACCAGGTAAAGACTGTCCCAGCCTGAGTCCATCCCCCAAATTCCAGCTGCCTCTATACCCGCCATCCTGACTGGGCCATGCGGTAACCAGATAAAGACTGTCCCAGCCCCGCATCCATTGGCCGGAGCTCCGACTCCACCCACAGTGCCAACCCATGGGGCCTCACAGCAGCCAGCCACCCAGGCTCTGACCAGCAGCCAGGCACAGCTGGATGGGAACAAGCTTGGTGGATCCGGACCCAAATTCCCATAAGTGCTAACGGCATAACTTCACTGCCATACAAAATGGTAAAGACAAGGAGTAAGATGCAATCTCAGATCCCAAGCCCACCCACAACTAATACAGAAGACACTACCATGGAAGAAAATGGGAATCATGGAGATGAAACTTCTGAATCGGTAGCATCTGACGTAGACAGACAAGTGCAGGAATGTATACAGCAACTCAGATCAGAGATAGCATCTGAATTAAAAAAAGAAATGCATCAATTAATAGAACCTGAAGTGGAAAAACAACGGGAGAAATGTATAGAGGAAACCAGAACAGAAATAACCCCAGAAGTAAAAAAAACACATCTCTAAATTAATAGCATCTAAAGTAGGGGAACACCTGCAGAAAGGTAAAGAGGAGAACAGAGCAGAAATAATCTCTGAACTAAAGAGAGAAAGGATAACTATAATGAAAGACTTAAGTAATATTAAAGAAGATGTTGATAAAAAAAATTAGAGGAGAATAGAAAAATGATGAATTCCCTGATTGAACAATATGGGAAAGAAATAGATTGCATGAAATAGTTTCAAGGAGATATACAAGAAAATAAAATCTCAATCACAAGCTGACAAAACTGTATGAATGAAAGTGAAGATAGTTTCAGATCTTGAAGACACAATTGCAGCTAATGAAAAGGTAAGAAAGGATCTCTTAAAACCAACTAGGGGGCTGGTGAGATGGCTCAGTGGTCTAAAGTGCCTACATCGGAAAGTTGAGGCCACCTCAGGGACCATGGCTCGATCCCAGGCACCACATACTGTGCCAGCCCCACCCCCAGGGCAGGCTGAGCCAGCCATAACACAAACAAAGGAATGAGGTTTAAGAAAATAAAATAAATTTTTAAAAAACTAGGATGCAGGAAAAATAATTCAACATTGGCAGATGATGCAAAATGAACAACATGAGATTAATAGGAATTAATGAGAAAGGAGTCAATATAAATGATATAAAAAGAATATGGGCAAAAGTAACAGCAGAAAACTTCCCAAATATGAGAAAACAATTGGATATTCAGGTAACTGAAGCATACAGAACTCCAAATAACATCAACCCGACTAAAAACACACCCAGACTTATAATAGTCAAGAGCCCAGAAATTCAGCAGAAGAATAATATATTAAAGCTGCTAGAGAAAAGAAACAGATCACATTTAAAGGAAAACCCACCAGAATAATGGCAGATTTCTCTTCACAAACCATGAAGTCAAGAAGAGGATGGAACAGAGTACTTCAAGTTCGCCAGGAAAATAAATTTCAGCCCAGACTGCTATAACTGGCAAAACTCTCTTTCAAGTATGAGGGAGAAGTGAAATACTTCCATAACAAGGAACAACTAAACAATTTCATGACATCAAAGCCGACACTACACAGTATACTAAAAAATATTTTAGAGATGGACCAAAATGACACAAACTCAACAAATAAGAACACAAAGATTCTACCAAATAGGGCAATCAATTAAACACAGGAGAAAAAGTGGTAAACAGAAGTAAATAAAAGTCATGTCAATCATAAGTCAATATACTTCAGTTATAATGATCAATGTAAATGGACTCAATTCTCCAATTAAAACAAATAGACTGGCAGAGAGGATAAGGAAGAAAAACCCAGCAATATGCTGTGTACAAGAAACACACTTAACTCATAAAGAAACTCAGGCTAAAAGTGAAAAGATGGAAAACAATACTACATGCTCCAGCACCTCAAAAAACACCAGGGGTAGCAATCCTGTTTGCAGACAGTCTAAACTTCAAACCAAGATTGATCAAATGAAACAAATAAGGCCACTACATACTATACTGGTCAGGGGAAAAAATCAGAATGAAGAGGTAACACTCATAAATATGTATACACCCAACATGGGAGCACAAAGTTATATAAGACAAATCTTAATGGACATGAAAAATCTAATATCCAATACCACAATCTTAACAGGAGGCCGGGCATGGTGGGGCACGCCTGTAATCCCAGCACTTGAGAGGCTGAGGCAGGAGGATCAGTGTGAGTTCGAGACCAGCCTGGGCTACAAAAGTGAGTTCAGGGCCAGCCTGAATTGCATAGTGAGACCCTGTCTCAAAAAGACAAAAAAAAAAAAAAAATCTTAACAGGAGACCTTAACACCCACCCCCATCTAAAGAAGATAGGTCAAGCAGACAAAAAATTAGCAAAGAAGTAACAGAACTTAAACAGAACTTGGAACAACTGGACTTAGTGGACATACACAGAGTGTTCCACCGAACCACTTCAGAATACACATTTTTTTCAGCTGCACATGGGACATTTTCTAAAATAGACCACATATTAGTCCACAGGTCATGCTTAAGTATATGCAAGAAAAAAGAAATTATCCCATGCATATTATCTGACCACAGTGCAATGAAATTGGAAATAAATGGCCAAAGAAACCATAAGAACTCCAGAAATACATGGAAATTAAACAACACTCTTCTCAGCAACCAGTGGGTTACAAACAAAATTAAACAATATCTAGAATTTAATGAAAATTCAAACACAACCTACCGGAATTTATGGGATGCAATGAAAGCAGTTCTTAGAGGGAAATTTATAGCTCTGAACTCACACGTTAAGAAAACAGAACGGGAACAAATAAATATTCTCATGCAGCACCTAAACCGACTAGAAACAGAAGAGCAAATGAAATCCAAAGCCCAAAGATGGGAGGAAATTATAAA